>VXBO01012474.1:360714-374964 GCA_013400135.1 Rhinoptilus africanus
CTCTTTTGTAGGTAAATTTGTGAACATGGATGTTGTAGGAGCAGGATGAAATTGGTCATATTATGACTCTCTTCTCAGCTTCCTTGGGGATTATAATTTTTGTCTTAATCTTGTTACTGCACTTTTTGCTGGTAATCTGCTTTGTTTCGTTCATATACATTATTTTAATAGCCTGTATATAAACACATCATAACACAACACTACACTGAAAGTATGTGTATATATGCATGTATGGGCGTGTGTCTATAGTTTTATACAGATATGAAGTAATTTGTTTTTTTAACATAAAGGTTGCCTTCTCAGATTTTAAAATGTGGTGCCAGTTTTTCCACATCCTGGCCTAAAATATATACATTAATTTAGGAATAAGACTGTGTTGGACTTATAGAAGGATTTTAAGACACAACTGCAAAATGCAACATAGAATGGAAAATATAAGGTACAGTTTTGGCTGCTTCTGGCAGTTTTTGAAACGTGCAAAATTGAAAAAAATCTGAAATGAAAAAAAAATCAGCAATCAGCAGCTGATAGAAAAAAAGTGTTGTATAGAATGGAAATATGGACAACTCTTACAGGCTGCCTTTCAACAGGAAAGCATATATCAAGGACTGAAGTGAAAGAGAATGGGAATATTTGGCTGGACTTGAGGTTGGTTCTAATAATGGTTCTTCCAAAAGAAGACTATTTGACTTCTCATAGCCAAAAATATTTGCCACTCTTTTTCCATGAGCAATTTTATAAATCAAAAGGCAATGGATATTGCAAAAACTCCTGAAAGTACATGTATGAGTTTTCCAGTGAGCATCCAAGAAACTGGAAACATCACAGGCCCTTTAATTCAGCCTTGCTAGCACCAACAGAGCACTTTTTCGTGAAGTATTGCCTTCACCCAAACTGCTCACATAGTCAGATATTTGCAGCGGCATTTTTGTGCATGGCAAACCCTTGCAATATGGAAGGTTTTCTTTTCCCTGGCAATGCAATATGCAAATACACTCCACTGATGCAAAACTGAGCCCACTTAGTGCAGCTTATCATACTGAAATAGCCTCATCAGTGCAAACACCCAGCATCCTCTTAGCCGGGCTGTAATAAGATCTCAATGACATATACAAGGGTTTGTAGGATCAGGTTGTTATTTGTGTAACATTAAAGTCCTGCTCTATGTGGCAGTCAGATGCATGGCACTCCTCATGGCATTTATTTATAAAGAAAACTTGAAAACACAGTGCATCTATGTATCAGGGCATATAGGTATTAATGGCCCTGATCAACCTCACCTGGGGCCTTGCTCTCACCCACTCCCCCACACCCCACACCCCCCCCGCCCAGGAGCCCCGTTTCAGCTCACCCCTCGCTGTGTAGTAGGAGTGGTGGTTTCTAGCTCAGCTGCAGCCATGCCTGTACCTGGGCCCTGTTTGTCCAGACCACAGCCCACAGGTTAACTTTCTGGCTTGACCTTGACTTTGGCTCTGCCTCATCAGCATGGGCCTGCCTGCTCATCACTGGGCTTGGTACAGATCCTGACTTGTGGATTGACTGCCTGGCTCAACCTCAGACCTGCCTCGTCACCACAAACTTGCCTGGTGAGCTTGACTTTTGGTTAAACCTGGCCTTAGTCTCGGGGTCTCTCCTGCCCTGCTCCCTTGCTGCCAGCCCTGGGATACCCCTCAGCTCCTGGGCTGCAGAGGGCAACTGACCCTTGCTGCTCCCTGATGCTGTACTAACAGCACTAACTAATTACATGTGTCTCAGAACAAGAGAATGAAATTAAGAGATGAGTTACAAACTCAAGAAAACTTGTTAATAATGGAATCAGTGACTCAGCACCCTTGCCACCATTAGGATGTGCCACATGAAGGATTTTTTTTCTGGTGTGTCTCAGACCCTGCTTCAGCAGTATGAAATATAGATCATGAATTAATTAGAAACAATTCAATTGCGTGATCGTAAAATTGTTTTTCTTTCCATGAATGGATGTAACTCATCAGTCTCTGTCACAAGTGCGTCTTTGAATTGGACTTAGGGCCTCCTGAGTTTCAGATTCTCCCTCATTAGGGATTTTAAAATTATGTGGTTTTTAAAAACATGTGGTTCTGAGAACCTCAAGTCTTTTGGGAGTTTTAAATCTGTCTAGCAATGGGAGATAATTAGGGCCACAAAAATGATCAGAGGAATAGAACACCTGTCCTGTGAGGAGAGGCTGAAGGACTTGGGCTTGTTCAGCCTGGAGAAGAGAATGCTCCAGGGAGACCTTATTGTGACCTTTCAGTACTTAAAGGGGCCTACAGAAAAGATGGGGACAAACTTTTTAGCAGGGCCTGTTGCGATAGGACAAGGAGTAATGCCTTTAAACCAAAAGAGGGGAGATCTAGACTAAACATAAGGAAGAAATTTTTCATGATGAGGGTGGTGAGACACTGGAACAGGTTGCCCAGGGACATGGTAGATGTCCTATCCCTGGAAACATTCAAGGTGAGGTTGGATGGGGCCCTAAGCAACCTGATCTAGTTGAAAATGTCCCTGCTTACTGCAGGAGGGTTGGACTAGTTGACTTTTAAAGGCCCCTTCCACCCCAAACTATTCTATGATAATAATTCTGCCTTCTTAAATACAGCCACAAGGCTCCCCGTGTACCAGAGAAGCCCTGTACCTAGAACAGTTGTCAGGCTACTTCTGCCCAGCCTTGCAGCAGGGAACTAGGTAAAGCAAAACCACAGGCTGGAGGCACAAGCCCTGGGCAACCTGCCAGCTCCAGCTCTTTGTCAGTCCCTCTAATGGCCCTCAGTTGAGCAGTACATCACACACAGCCTCCCTTTTCACTGAACTTGCAATGACTGCTGTCCTCCATTGTAATTCATCATGAGAGAAGAAGACAGACTTTTGTCCCTGGTAGACAGCTGTCTGTCTTGAAGTATATGCACAATTTGGAGTGTCTGGGCTTGTGCTAACGACACCTTTGTCAAGGGAATGTGGTATGTAGTGGTGTTGCTGGGTGCATATGTGAGATGTTTTTATTTCTCCACTGCACATCTTGTGGCCTGTCACATCTTTTGATCTAAAAAAAAAAAAAAAAAAAAGCCTGAACTAAGCCTCAACAGTTCATAAAGCTGTGTTAAAAAACGTAAGATGCTGGTGCAATCAACAGTTGTTTAAATCCATGTGTATCATGTAATGTCTAAAAGCTTCTTTCCCCACAATATGGAGGAGATGAATCTGAAAAACAAACACACACACAGCCCCGCAGCTCCCCCAAGGTCAACATGTAGTCATTCAACTCAAGCTTTCAGACCTGCCTGCAAAGAACAACACGCTTAATATTGCTAGACTCATGATGGAGCTCACAGTGGTGTCAGTTCTCAAATCAAAGAGAAATAAAGGTTCATGTTCCTGTCCCAAGAGAAGGCAATTGGTTTTGAAGGGTTGTCAATCTAGAAATTTCAAGTACAAACATGTACATATGCCAGCAAAGTCAGCCTTCTGAATGTATGAATAACCTTTCTCCACACTAGCCTCTGAAGGGCAGTCTTTGACACAACTGGATGTGGTGGTGTTTGTTTGAATCTTTCAGATAAAAAGTATTTCAAAACTGAAATAAGAGAAGTGGCTACAGGTTGCTAAATTGATTACTGGTGAGGAACATGGCAATTGCTTACCCAAGATAACCATTTGCAGTAAGCGCTAATAAAGGAGAATAACTGATTTAGGTCTATAATTAGAGTTGCAATGGCTTAAAACTCAGTGGAGAAAGATTTAGACTGAACACCAAGAAAAAACACATGAAAGCAGCAAGGTGTTTAGTCTACAAAATGCTGAAGAGGTATTGAGGGAATCTCCACCCAGGTCAAGTCAACGCAGCTCATTGAGAGAAGTGCACAACTGAGTTACACTTTTATTCTGAACTTTCATTTGCAGGTGGTCATTAAGCTCTAAAGAACATATTTTGGGGAGCAATCCTGCTGAAAGAAGTTAAATTTGCCAGCTTTTCCTCATCTGGATCTAGGTTCTCTGCTTCCTTTCTGTGACCCTATACCTGGAGCATTTAAAGAACTGAATCATCAACCCAAAACAAGTAACTCCTTTCCTTCTACCTTCTCTCAAACAGAAGAAAAAACCCAGAGAAATTACAAAGGCTATTTTAACTAGATAAAATCAAGGAAATTCCCAATTGAAGTAGGCCCTTCTTTTTAAATGGTGGTTAAAGCTGTCACTGATTACAACCACAGTAGTGCCTAGATGCCTTAGCTGAGATTAGGGGATGGGGGGGTAAATGTTACTTTCTTTATACTCCAGATTAAAAAGACAGTCAAAGGAAGTATTATTGTCCCTATGTGATAGAAGACAAGATGATACTCTGGGAGGTTAAGTGACTTACTGGTAGGAAGTCTGTAAGAAAGACAGAAAACGAAGCCAGAGCTTCTGAGTTTCAGTTGATGCTTTATTCCAAACTCTCCCTCTGCCAGGGAGCTTTGTCAGAGTAGGGCTCCGAACAGGTTTGGTGTTGCTTGACCAGGACGTTGCTACCTATTGCAAAGCGGGAACTACAGTGCTCTCATCAGATGGGCTTTGCTTTGTGGCAGGATTTGGAGCCAGTTAATGTGGCTGGCTGTGGGTTAATTCTTTATGAAATGAGATTGTTGTTCATGTGTGTCATGGAACTGCACTCAAGAGACCTGATTTTGATTGCTTGCATTACCAGCTGGGAAGTCAGAACTTTGTAATTTTAGAAGCAAAAGGAGAAATGTAATTTCCTGGACTACAGATGATTTTTTTTTTTAAAGCAATTATGCAATGTCTATAGAGTCAACATGTAAACTCAGTGCTAATTCTTTCCTAAGAGGTTAATTGTTATAATAGGAGAAAACCCCATATGCAGCAATTGAAATTGAGTGGGTCCATCACTATATTCAGAACCCCCTCCCAAGCTGAGCATTTTCTCGCTAATAATCCCCAGCACTTATACAGACAGGAGCATTTCTGACCTCCAAGTCTGCTTCACCAAGAGACAGGGTAATATTTCTCCTACTTAACAAACAAGAAAACTGTAGCAAGGAGCTTTCAGCAAGACTAGAGACAGTACCATGTGTTTAAAACTCAAAAGATCCTGCTGCTCACTATTGTATTTAATCTCTTCAGCCATATTATTTTCCATTAGACTATTTGTCTCTGATAGCTCTGAATAGCTGTGGATTTGAAGTCAGGGAAAGATTCAAAAGAAAAAAGACAATTGAAACCCTGAAAGAAACAAAGGACATGTAGGCTGAATCGGCAAAGGGGTGTGAAGAAGAATGCTCTACTGAAGTTTCTGGGTCTTAGGAATACGTTGTTACTGTGTATAATTTCTCAATGAGGATGCCACTGCTATTTTACAGATATTAATGATTTATTTTTACAAATTCCCTCTGGAGAAGGTAAATTAAAATAGTTTATTTATTGGGTCTTCTGAAAAGACTACATGTAGGCACAGAAAGTCAGGGCTTGCTTTCAGAGGAGATGACAAACAAACAAAAAAATAAGGTCAGACTACTTTTCCTGGTTCAAATGAAGATGGAATATTTTTTCCTATATTCCTGAATGTTCTCTATTTACAGATAACTATTCAACTATGATTATATTTTAATTTTAACCATATTATATTGTTGGATTAAAAAGTCAACATTTGCTAATAAAAACATTGAGTTTATTGTGAATGCTCATTCTTTGAGACACTGCCTGCATTCATAGAGTTTCTACCTCCACAAGTTTACAGTTTTAATTCTATTTCAAATTCTACCACATTCAGTTCTTAGTGTAAGTAAAACCTGTAGTATAAAAGAGAATTTTATAATATCTAAAAGAAATTAATTAGAAATTAGAAAATGCATATTTCCAATGTAAATAATTTCTCATCTGCCTATTCAGTTTTACTACTAATTGAATGGTCTTCTATGTGTCTCGGTATTTGCAATGACAGCATTTGTGAGAAAGTTATTTTTATGATGTAATGTGGGAATTTATTACATATATTTTGTAGATTCCTTTCCTGTTAGACAATTTGGTGTTTGCTTTCTTTTTGATTCTTGTACGTATCCCTTGCTTCCCAGAAAGAGCACTGAGGCCACAGATGAGCTCTTTATTTAACTTTAAATTATTTTAATTTAGTCCAGAGTTTCCAAAGATTAATTATTTTGTGCACTCTACTTCAGATTGCTTCATTTGCAGGAAATTAATGTTCAGCATTACTTGGAAGTGAAGGAAAACGAACAGATCATTTTTAAAAGTCTGCCATTGATACCATATACTGTATTTTTCTATTTCTAATGACTAGGATATTAAATCAGCCATACAAAATTAAGCCCAAACTCTTAAGGTGTGATAGTGAGCTCATCAGTCAGTGGAAACCTTCCACTGGTTTTAAAAGATTTGTGATTATTCCCTGAAGCAGGTGTATAACTTCATAGATACATACATGAGTATCCCCACAAAGGAACTCCCAAGACAACTCAGGTGCAGTCTCACAGCTTGTTCAGACCACAGACAGCAAAGCTGGGTGAGGATTGATTGGGGTTCTTGGTGCTGCCCACCTTCCCTCCCCAGACTGTCGGTTCAGGCATAACTACATCCGTACTCACTCCCTAACGTGATACAGTTTAGCTTATGCACTTTTAATGGCAGGTCATTTCTACGATGTCTAAAATTTCTCTGCACCTTCTGTGGGACTGCTTGCGTGTAAGGCAGTGACAATTCAGGGGATGACTCACTGGATGCAAGTTAAGCACCCAGCTCCTGTTGAAAGACAATAAGAGTTGATTAACTCCCAGCTGAGCCTTTGAAAACATCCAACTTTGCTCTTAGGGCACCTTGCAGCTGAAAATAATGCATAGAGAATGCTACTGGTTGCAGTAGAGCAGAATATTCATTTTAGCTCAGGCAGCGTGATATCTCACTTAGCAGCAATAAGCTGTATTTAAAAAAGGAAAAAAAAAAATCTGGCAGCCCAGAATTAACAGAGTGGGTGAAATACTGTGAGGAGCAAGAGAGACAGCAGTGGATGTTATGGAAAGACACAGGGTCTGATTATCCAGGCGTTGAGAGGGATGGGGGGAAAAAAAAGAGGGGATGTTCTGCAGCTTAATTAATGGAAAGAGGCTTGTGCGTCTGACAGCAGCCCCTCTGCAAGGTGAATTCTTTCATAAAGAGCCTCATTCATGAGTTGCCAAGACATCCACAACCTATTCTTGAATTCACACAAAAATTAAAAGAAAAACAACTGACTGGCTAATTTAGCGACTTGCAGGATGCAGCTGGTGCTACTGTTTTCACAAAAAAAGGCCTTTTCCCTTCCACCTCCTAACTATTCCACTTTTCCTCCCCACCCCCAGCTATTTTGTATCCTGCTGCACCAGTGAGGAGTGTGACAACTCCTGACTTAGCTGGCACTGTGGGATATCGAATAACAAAGGGGAATAATATCAGGATAACAGGGGGATTCTGGCCAGTGCTAAGGAAAACAATTCTGACAATCTCACTGCTTGCCCAGGTCCTGCCATCAGCTGAGGGTAGAACTTCACTCTTTTTTTTTTCTTTTTTTTCTTTTTTTTTTTAATTAAAAAACCAAAAAGCTTCATTATGTTGGTTACTGCAACTCCTTCCCTGGCATAGATAAATCACCAGCTACCTATCCTGTGTACCACTGAGGAGACAGTTTGTGTAGTTCAATGTGTATTAAGAAGATACTTCGTGTTTCCAGCACCGATACATTACCTTAGCTCTTCCTAGCTACTACAGTCGTTCACATTCTCATATTACCTGGCACAGAAAAACAAGTCCCTCCTGCCCCCCAAATCCCTTTTCACTCAGATTTTCCTTCCCAAAGGATATTTAATACAAAATCCTACTGTGTGTGACAATAATTTAACAACCAGAGTTAGTCAGGTTGGGAGCCCTAACACAAGCAAGCCACTAGCTATTTTTAAAGTAGCATTGAACAAATCTAAAGGTTTCTGTAAGGTATTTGAAATGATGTGGTATATTGCCACCTGACTCTGACAGACCTCCTAGTGTAGCTAACAGAGGTAGAGTTGCTCTAGTATCGGCAGCTATGGGAAATGACTGAAATAAATTGTTTGCGCAGTCAGAGCTTTATTTAGCGAGGGAACCTCACAACTAATGCTGCCAACAAAGAAAGTAAAGAAAACATCATACAGACCTAGATAAAACTCCAGCTGGAGATAGCAGTTTAGTGCTTGAGACCAGCCAAACTCCGCTTGGTTCAATCTGCAAAAGAAAAAGACTAGAGTAGAAGTTGTTCAATTCTCAAATGATACAGAGCAGACCTCAGGTGCCTCTAAGCCTGGGCTCAGCAAATTCAGAGCTGGTTTGTCACATGGGTTATTGCCCAAACTCCCATCCTTTATGAAAAAGAGGGTGTGCCAGGAGATGCTGAGCAGAAGTTGAAAGGGGAAGTGCTCCAACCAGCTCTGCAGTAGGTGAGGGTTTTCACTGTCCGCTGAGTCTGAAATGTGGTGGGTGTGCGCCTTTCAGTCATAGTTCTTACTGCTCTGGCTGCTTGTCTGGTGCTGTTGTACACCAAGGGTTGGGCAGCATGAGAAGAGTCTCCAAATTATGTGGCTGGTAAGAGCCTCCCCGGTCATTTCAATTTCTTCAGCTTATTAATAGGACTGAAAAAAATATAGTGGAAACTGGATGAGAATGGGATTAACAAAAATACGGTCAAGGTCTCTCCTCCCCTATTTTCTCCCTGTTTCTTGGCAATATTTGACCAATAAAAGACTGCCAACAACTTCAAGTCTGGAATTTTTCCCCTGGCTAAAACTGAACTAGAATGTAGTACACCCACATCACAGTTGGAAGTTGTGAGGATTCATTCAGTTACATTAAGGACTGACAGGATCCTTTAGAGGCTCAAAGTAACCTTATTCAGCAAAACTGCCTTTGCAGTCTCTTTTATTGGTTTCTAAGTACTGAGGATGGCCATCCTTTCATCTGAAGGGCTCAGCAAGTGTGATGCCAGGCTTTTTGGAGAGGCTTTTTTTCCCCCTCTCCTTGTCCAGTTGGATCTGGAGAAAGTTATAAAAGTAACGATCATTAAAACAGAGAGCAAGAGAGTATTCCAGCAGTTTGGAGATCACAAAAAGCTGTTGGGGAGCTGTGAAAGGGATTTTGTGTGAACTCTAAAAAGAATCCCCTCTTCTCATAAAGTGACAACCCAATATCCCCAAAGGGAACAGTGGGAGGGAAACCTAAACCTGTGGACAAAGTCAACCGATAATGATTGGAGAGTTAATTACTTTAAAGCTCACAAAGACAAGCTGAGGTGTTAAAATGGCTCCTGCAAACACCAGCATTCTCCCCTTTCACCTAGACTAACGAATCGCAGCAGGATGGTAGCAAGGAGGACCTGAGCAGCCCCTGATTATGGCAGCTTTCACTACCTCTGAGGAAACTGATCTTTATTTATTTTCAATTCCATTCTTCATCTCATCAGCTGCCCTCACAAAGTATTACTGTAATCGTGTATAAAAACACAAAGCTGCATCAAGTTCAGTGATGCTGGTTGATATAGAGTCCTGCAATATCCCAGGCCTTCCTCTTGGGATTAGTCTAGAAAACACTACTCTTGCACACAGCAGCAAAATGCTTCCTGTCATATCAGTGCATTTTACATGGCAAAAGGAGAAACTTAAATCCAGTATAGCTATAACTAACAATTTACTGTGGAGCCTAGGTGCTAATCCTTTTTTCTCCAGCAAATTTGTTTTGAGTCACACTTTATATTAAGATTCCATTTGTGAGGTTTAACACAAGATTAGCAGGTGTTTCTCTGTAAAGAGTATAGAGTTTAAATACATCGGTAGGGTGTTTTAGACGATGATGAGCTTTTGTTATAAAAAACCCTATTGACCCATTAGACTCATAACAATTGATTACCACTTATTAAAATGTCTATTAATCACTTACTAATCCTTTATAATGTTTGTATAAATAGAACCTCCGTATGCAGTATTGTGAGATACTGTGTATATGAAAGACACCATCTTACAGGATACTATCATGTAAAAGAGCCGCCTGGGGTTTTTTCTGCTTTGCTTTTAGCCTTTTCCTTTGCAGTCCTAAATTCTATTAATCCTCTTGCCTCTTTAACATGTCTAATATTGTTAATGCAGCAAAAAGACGTGCTCCTGCAAAGGTTTCAAATATGCGTTAACAGGCCACTAGTTTCTTCTCCCTGGCTAGCACAGCTTCTCCATAACTGGATCTCCAGTGGTTAGAGCAGGGCCCTTGGAACCCAGGTGGCCAGACTTTCCTTAAGCTGGCATCCTCTTCTAACCCTTTGGCTCTATGCTTTATATATCTTCTTGTCAAACAGGAAAAATAATATACATTCACCTAACAGAGCTCTTACAGGAAGTAATTAATTAAGGATTGTAAAGTACTTTGATACAGCAGTGTGGTATATTTGCTAGAGTAGAATGGAACATGTGGGATTTATTACAAAAAGTCACTGTCTCCATCCCTGTGGGACGACAGTTGATCTACCACAAACACTTATTTACAAATTACAGTATTATGTCAATTACAACTCCTGAGTTGAGACTGTTATAGCATTTACCTTATAATCTGTTAGTTTCAGGAATTAAAAAGCCCCCAAATCAGTAAGATGGCAGTAGGAGACTACTTTATACTATTATATTATTCAATTTTACTAAATGTAATAGATGTGACAGCAAATGATCAGAAAATATGCCCACAAGTTATTCACTTTGTGTGTGTCTGTGTGTGTACAAATATATGCATGTATATATTAATATAATCTATATTAGTATTTATTAATAGTGCTTAAATTGGGCAGTGATGCTCTGTTGTGTGCAGCAATGCATAGCCTCGTACATAAACCAATAAATGTTTTGTTTGTATTCAGGGGCGTAGACTTAGTTACACAGATTAATGTTTCAGATTAAATTACAGTACAAAAGGCTGTAAAAAAAGATCTCATAAGTGAAAAAAGAAAAGGCCGTTTTAATCCAGAAGGACTATGACGTTGAAGGTTGGGGTTACAGTGAAGCTGCTGGACCCATGGCAGGAGAGCTAAGGAGAGGAGGTGGGATAGGTAAAGAATACCTGCATTAAGCTCATCGGCAGGGACACGCTCAGGACAACTGCAGAGGCTGGGAAGAAACTCGCTGCGCTCTTAGGATGACTTTTCTCCCCAGGGTCACTTCTTTCAACAGCGTATGCCATGGGAGGCAATTTCCAGGTGACTGCAGTCATATACGTGGTTATGTATGGTAATAATAGAAGGAACATCCTGGCTTTGCTGAAGTCATGGCAAGTTTTGCCAGACTTTGATGGGGGTCAGGACTTCACCCTCTAGCAGCTCCAAAGATAACTAGGGATCTGTCACCATACCAACATGGACAACGTATAATTATTTCTAAATATGGAACAGCCCCACCAGTTCTAATGGAACAGCACCAGCGATTAAAGCCCTCATAGAGAAATTCTTATTCTTACACATGGCAGTAGTTTCATGCACAAGAATTTTCTCACTTTTTCAAATGAATGTTCAAACTCCAATTTAGTCTTCTTTTTTGTTTACTGATTAATTTGGTCTGCATATGGCTGGGCTTCATTTAAGTGGTAGTCTCCAGCTTGTCTTACACCACTGCTCCACATACAGCAGTTTTAAGATTTTTGATTTTTGAGAACTGAATTTAACTCAGACCATGCTCAGCCCTTAACTTTGTCCTTTCTCTCACTTGTGATCCAAAAATGGCAACTGTACATACATTTTTAGAATAATCCTAAGGATTTTTGGAGAGAAGGATATGCTTACTACATACACTACAATATAGATGTGCAATCAAATATATATTTTCCTGGGGTGGGGAGGAAAAATATCCTTTAAATAAGGATATTTAAACTGTAATTAAGGTGGAGAAATTAATGGAACAGAGTGAACTGGTCTGTAGTACTTCTTTCTAAAAGCAGATGAGAGAGAGTGGTTTTGACTATCGATACTTTTTTTTTTTAATATCAGGGACATCTTTTTAGGAGATGGAATGGTGTATTCAATGTGTAGGTGTCTAGGCACCTGTTACTGCTTAGGGGCATTAACTGTTACACTTCACCAGTTTTGTGGTGGCTACGGGAGACTAAATCCCTCAAAATCTGACAGTAGAAGACATTTTCTTGCCTACACTGACTTCCTTGATGGGCTTATAACTTTTCGTGGGTATTTTTAATGTAGGTTGGTTTTGGGTTTTTTTTCATACGATAAACAAAACATTTCTTATCTAGATCACAAACCAAAATGCACACATCATATTAGACATTCTCAATTAGATATAAAGTGTTTCAGGTACTTCTGGCTTGTCTGTGTAACATACACTGTCTCAAACTGAACTGCCCTAAATTCACATGATGCAATTCTTTTGAAGTTATTCTTTTTGGAAATAGTATAATTGACAGTGATAGTGGATCTAAGTTTGCTGGAGGATGATTCATGTATAAAGAGGTTCATGTGCTTAACTTCACAATTTAGTGTTAGCTACACCCGTAAATGTCAAGATCCATAGGAATTTCTCCTCAAACAAAAGGTTCATGAATATGTTAAAAACTGGAATACAACACCCAATGACATGTTGTCCAATAAAATTTATTTCTAGGAAAACAATTAAATTAAGAAGAAAGAATGAAATATTCAAACCAGAGACTTTTATGATTTTTCTCTGTGTTATTAATTACATCTTCAGCACACTGGTAATTTCAAAATGGCCAAACAGATTGTTGAGTTTTCTCCAGTGTTTTGGTTCCTGAACTGGGACGTGCCATGCCAAGTTTCAGTTTCAAGATATTATTTTTCTCTTTTACCACTAACCAAGTTGTAAATTTCCCAGAAAAAAAAAAAAAGCCCCAAAACATTTATAATGGGAATGTTGACACAACATTCGTAATTGTATTGGAAATGTGATGCTCTGCTACAAATTGTGCCATAATGATTTACATTGTTTCCAATAATTTAAAACCTATTTTCAATCACAGCCAAGTCCTGCATAATACATGAACCTTGAAGGATTCTCCAACAAATATTGGGTCACTACACATTTCAATTTCCTGCTCTATGTTTAAAAGGCTGCATCTGGCGGTTAAAAGACTAAAACCTCAGTCAACAGGTACGGTATCATAGATACATGCTGGAATATTATTTTCACCCAGTAGCTTTCTGTAAGTAGGTCATTCAATTTTACAGTGCTCTAAAACATCACCAAAGAGCTTCCTTATACAGTATCTCCAGCAATTGACTGTGGAAAAGTTGTACTAAACCTTAACGCTCAGTATTACAGAAACTTTGTTCGCTTGCTGGTCTACATGCAGTACACGATCTAGGAAAGACCTCCTTAATTTATTGTGGAAGGTGATTTTCCACCCATTGTAAAAGAAAGGGATTTTTTAATCTCTTCTTCTTCAGGACCAGATATTAATTTCAGAAAACTTTGCAGACAGGCACCTAACGCAACTTGTCACCCACAAGACATGGAAAAGAGGATGTCTAGGAGACCTCTGAGATGGGTCACGTCTCAAGTGTGGGAAGATGGAGGTGTCTGGTTGGCATTTGCTTGAGTAGATGCTTAGGTAGGCAGAGTACCTTTTCCTCCGTTGCGTGGTACTCTGTGGTATATATCCTACGGTATTTGGTCATGCCATACTTCTGTGAAAAGTGGCATTTGCCAGCCATAGCTTAGAAAACCCAGTGAGTACCAAACTTTGACTTGGTGAGCGGCCTTTGTCAGCACGGCTCAAGACAGCCTGGAGAAACCGTTTAAATGAGTTTTAAGTCCATATGTGTTACCACCTTGTCCTTTAAAATGCACTCCTCAGGACATCTTGTTACATTTACAAAAAAACTCAGTGGGGGCACACAACATCTGCAATTTGTTCACCCTCCTTTCATCCCTCGGACTAATTATCGCTGCCTCAAACACAGCCCTCTTCCTCCGGGCCGAGGAGCCCTTCAAGCCCTGGAGGAAGGATTTGCCAAAGCCTGCCTGTGGCGCTGCTGCCACCCAGACGTCTGAAATCGCCCCACCTCGGGCGAGAACCCCAACCCAAGCCCCCGGGGGCGGCGTGAGGGCCCCCCGGGCCGGCGGCGGCGGCCGCTTCCCCTCAGGCCGCCTTCCCGCCCAGCGCGCCCCGCAACGGCCACCCGCGCGCCCCGTCCCTCAGCCGCGCGGGGACGCGCCTCCCCCC
>VXBO01012475.1:1587-22417 GCA_013400135.1 Rhinoptilus africanus
TACTAAGATGATTAGGGGACTGGAACACCTCTCTTATGAAGAAAGGCTGAGGGAATTGGGTCTCTTTAGTCTGGAAAAGAGATGTCTGAGGGGGGATCTTATTAATGCCTATAAATACTTGAAGGGTAGGTGTCAGCAGAATGGGGCCAGGCTCTTTTCAGTGGTGCCCAGTGATAGGACAAGGGGTAACGGGCACAAACTTGAGCATAGGAAGTTCCACCTAAACATGAGGAGGAACTTCTTTCCCTTGAGGGTGGCAGAGCCCTGGCACAGGCTGCCAAGGGAGGTGGTGGAGTCTCCGTCTCTGGAGACATTCAAAACCCGCCTGGATGGGTTCCTGTGCAACCTGCTCTAAGGTGGCCCTGCTCTGGCAGGGGGTTGGACTAGATGATCTCCAGAGGTCCCTTCCAACCCTATGATTCTATGATTTTATGAAAAAAATTGAACAGGTGATTGGGCAGACCTGTTCCTCTTTCTCTTACTAAATTATTACATTTGTTCATTATTTTTTCCCAAATTCCTTCTTTAGTCATTTTTTTCATGCTTGATTAAAGTACAGGAAATTCAAAGAAGGGTTCCAAAAGCAAGGAGGGCACCTACAATTTTTTTCTCTACCTTAAATTTGATTAAGAAGCTCCTAAATCTACACACCTTGCTGAAGGTTACTTGGATAAATGCAAGAAACAATTATACTCCTTTATGGCACTCAGAAGCCTCTAATCTTCATTCCCTACATAACATCATGTGAAAAAAAAGAAGCTATACATCAGAAATTGAACTTTATGAGCAGAGAAGTGTGAGGAGCATGAGCCTGAGGGGGCAGAAAGATCAGGAGGGATGAGAGAGAAGGGGGCATGAGCATAAACAAGAATAGCATAGTGCTAGAAACACCTACAAATGGAGTGGAGATCACTTACCTCCTCAATAAGAAACAAAAGATATTCATATGTGTTATGAACCTCCCACCCATATGTGCAAACTACAGATTTTGTCAGGTTACTATTGATAACGTAAAGCTGTTTGACAAATGGATGCATCTGTCTAGAGGACTGAGAGCACAGCTGGGACCTCAGCACAGTAGCAGTGCAGGAGAGAACAACGGCTGCACCAACAAGGAGCAGCAAGTCTGGATCAGGACCAGGTCCAGAAACAGGCATCAGGTCAGACACACAACACACCCAGCAAGGCTGCAGGGAAGAGGCAGGTCTGAGGGCAAAGCCAGAAAACCAAACCAGCGAGTGGCAGTCAGGGTCAGGCAGGCACACCAGGCACAGCTGCAGCTGCGATGGAGTACAGGCAAGGGCCAGCAGTAAAATCTCGGTTTAAATGCAGTTCCCAAAAAAGGAGGAGCTGGCCCTCACTTCCAGCTCCCTTCACAACGGCTCTTGTCAGTGAAGGAGCTGATCTCAGCCTCAGCCTCAGCTTCAGCCAGCACAACTCCGTACCTGGCCTCAACTAACCTCCCGGAGCGAGGATGTCTTCAGGGCCCATAGAATTCCCTAGAAATAGTAGTCTTAGTTCAAGTAGTTTAAATAATACTTTACACAGTTTGGTAACAGTTTAAATAATCAAAGAGTTGACTATAGCTTTTTCTATAAAGAATTTAAATACACTGAAAAAAATACCCCAAACTTCAAAATAATACAGAAACAGACTCATCAGAAGAGAGACTATCAGACCACTATTACTTATCTCTTGCTAAATGATACATTGGTTTTCAGGCACTGTTTGGGTTGTGCATTTCTGATATGCATTATCTGCTCATAGCAAATATATCATGACTTCAAATATAGGCTTTTTTTTTTATTATTATGTCTCCTGAAATAGACCAAAAATTGATGGTTGTCTTACATACAAAGCTTCAAACCTGAGAATGAGTTAATCTCCCATCAGGAAGGGTCAAAGAGTTCCCATTTACTCCCTGTCTTTATGTGTGTGCATGTTATGTGTGTGAGTGAATGGGATGCAGGAGACAAAAAAGCTGTGAAGAACCTAAATGGTGATTTTACATACGTAGAGAGGTTACAGGAGCGCTTCTGTTTCCATTTTCCTTCACCTAAAGTTTGTCACAATGTAAGGTACCTATGGCAGCATTTATGCCAGCACGGGTTCTGTTATGACATCAGCCAGTTTCATTTAGTTGAAATAGGAAGATGGGAGCAACCTACAATTCTTTCTGTCTCTCTTTTCACTAACACAGGTATCGTAGCATGAGTAATGTCACTTAATTAAGACATCTTGTTGGTCACTAAGTCAATTCAATTTATGAGCAGTTAAACATTTAAATAACCTTTATCTAAATATTAAGTAATGTCTCAGGATTTTTACCACATGTGCCTACCTTACTCCACTTTGCTAAAGCATTTGTGACCCCAAAGCACTGTGTTAACACATTAATTGTAATTGACAAGGCAATTTGCTGGCTGGCATCATGTGAAAGAGAGAAAGAGCACCAGCCATGAACTTTTAACTACCATGTTAATTCTTCTAATTGTAACTGGCAGCATAATTTGCTAGAATATTGCCCCACAACAGTGTCTTGTACTATTATTATGATCCCACCATAGTAAAGATTGAGGGTTTTTTTTTCATTCGCTTTAGTCAGTAAATCATACTCTTTAAGTTTCTCAGATAAAAGATTTTTGTTATTCACTTTGCCACATTTAAACCTTTATTTACCATATTCCAGTATGGTATATATTGCAATATTCTCATTTTCCCATTTTTTTAAAAAAACAAGAGTTTTAGAACCAAGAATAAACGAACATAAACATCCAAATTCAACAGTAGTTTAGCAAAAATACTGTCTGACTTAGAATTTATGCTAATTACATGTTATCACTGCTTTCATAATCAGAACAAGACAATGAAATTAATAAATTTAGGTATTTCAAATTTAATTCTAAGGACAGGTGTAAATAAATTAAAACACTAATTAGCTTTAGTAATTAAAAATCATTATTATTTTGCCTGAGTAACTACTCTGTGTGATAAAAGGACAGGAAATCTACCCCTTAGGACAGTGATTGCTGTGAATTTAGTTGTTCCCAAAGCCTTAGAGTAGCTTTAGATTTAAAGCAGTCTCCATAGCTACAATGTACATGTGAAATCATCTCTTTGCCAACCTCCTTTGTCTTCTGGAGTTTCATTATCCTTTATATCAGGACGAAGCACGCTGTAAGCTGCTCTACCACTACAACTGCCAGTATGTGAAGAAATTTTAGCAGTAGTACTTCAAGATATTCTAGAACAATGATAAAATATGTCTATATGAATCATATCCTTAAGTTCTTACTCAATTTTCACTCAGCCTTTACTCAGGAAAACTCCTATAGGTTTGTAATCACTCTAAGATTTAGTGAAATGTGCAAACAACATAAGTTGGTTAGGTCCTTTTTTTCAAATGTTTACCTATCTTGATTAAAAATTGATCTTACAGTATATAGCGTGGCTTAGACTTTATAGATCTCCCTCTTACTATGGACAATATTTGAACTTCTACATCAGAAGAGTTTTGAAAAATGAAGGATTTTATTATAAATTCTTTTTGATTGACAGTTTGGCAAGAAATATCAGTATTGTGGAAATTTAAGAAAACTGTCATGTAAGCTATCTTTCTGTCAAGATAAACAATGGCGATTTCAAAAAGGTCACATTATGATTTTTGGAATTAAAACTCATCCAGCAGTGTACCTGATCCACCATGTATGGTGAAAGGAATTTATTGCTGCTTCTCAGTATTGAAAAAGAAAAAGTTCATGCTGTCATTGATTGACCTTTAAAAAGAAAAATGTAGCTGGTTTATGGGTAAAAGCATTTCTTTCCCCCTCACTTTCTCCATTAGGGTTGACTGCATAGTTCCACACCACTTTTTGAAGTCTACCAGCATAAATTGAATGGAATGTTCCGTTGTCAGAAGAGCTCAATGACCTGATTGTATATACCCTTGATTAACACTAATGCTTCATAACCATTACTTGCAGATGAAGCAGTCAGTAAGTATATGTGGTAGCCTACTAACCATCTGTATTTTGTCTAAATGATTCCAGGTATGGCTGTGGAAGATTACTATGGCAGCTAAGGTGCACAATCCTTCCTTTTCCTTTTTTTTTCTTTAATCACAAAATAAATTCCCTATCACACTTTTAACAAGTTGTCTGTATATTCCTGATCATTCACATGAAAGGGAGGGATACATACCTAGAATATATTGACTGATTACCAGATTACTGGAAAAATGATCAAAGTCATAATTAATCTATCATTTCTAATAGTGCACAATTACTTATTGAAATTTGACACCAACTTTTATTACTTCATCTTCCACTTGGAAGCAGTATGTTTTCTATTTCACTTCTGCTTCTCTGAGTCATCTGTGATGCTGTATTTTTATATTGAATTTCACCAAAATAATACAATGCACTTCATGCATAGCAGTCTTATTCTTATAGTATTATAGGAATATAAATCAACTTGTCCTGAAGGCAAAAGGTATCTCTCTTGCAGGAACACAGTGTTAATCAGTGAAATTCACTCTAAGTAGAAAAATATGCTGAAGAACAGGTACAACTGTTGAAGTCATGACAGTATATTTGCCATCATAGTCAATGAGAAACAGAGCAAAGATTATCAATAAATTAATTAGAAACACTGCTCTGGAATGTTTTTTTCATTAATAGAAACGCATTTTTGGGTTTTTTTTTCTAAATATACAAAGTGTCTGTTTCCATATATTTCTTGGCTTTTATTGTACCCAAAGCTAATTGTACTGGAACCATTAGTGGAAAATTAATTGATAGATTGCTCTTCTGAAGACATTAGAAGACAGTATTCCATCTAGAAAATTGTGTTAATTAAATAGAAAACAATATCAGAACTGAATTTTGCAGAAATTACTTGTCTTGAACTCTAGTGGAAGGTGTACCTGCCCATGGCAGAGGGGTTGGAACTTGGTGATCTTTAAGTTCCCTTCCAACTCAAATCGTTCTATGATTCTATGATAAAATGTGTGTTTGAAAAATAATACACACGTTGTAATTGCATTTGCTGAGAGATTCAAAAATGAATAGCCCACAGCCCACGTAAAGTCAAAACAATTGTAAATAAGTGTTACAAATAAAAATATAGTTTGCAAATTCTAGCATAGAAAAACAAGTGGAAGAGAGAAAAGTTTTCTCTAACTACTGATTATATACTTCAGTAAACTTGGTGGGTTGTGAATTGCCTGTAAAGCTGAGCCAGGTGGGGCAAATACTGTTCCTATAATTTTAAACTTTTTTATTTTTTTGTTAATTCCTAGGGAAATAAATACTTTTTAAAGGGCTAGTTTTCTATGGCTTGCAAGCTTCCTTTTAATCATAACCAGGTGTGAGGTCAGCCGGGGAGCTTTTCTACTTAAAGATTTTTCTCTGGCTCTTGGATGGCTCTTGATGGAAGTAGTGAACCAGATTTATTAACAAAGGCGTTAGCATCTATGGTTCTACAAAACTATTCTATAATTTTCAGATAAATGATGCTCAAAATTGTCTTATTATTAGATTAAGTTATTCCTGTGGAATGGCTTTTAAAATGTTTCAAGAGATAAACTGTTCAGTATTCAATATTTACTTATGTTTTCTGTTTCTATCAGTTCAAAATTCAACATATGAATACTTGAAAAACTAAACAAAGATGGTCCTTTTTATAGTTGGAAGGGTTTTTTTCCCAACATTGTAAGAAAAATTTTATTCAAACTTTCAAAGGTGTTACTATCCAGAATATTTTAAAATAGTTTACACTAAGCTTTACATGACTAATTTGAAAAAAGTATCCATTTAGAAAATTTAGAAAATTTATCCATGTAGAAAATTTATTTTTGTGAATGTAATTCTCCTACTTGTTTCACTAAATGCTTTGCATTCCTTTTTCTAGCTTGCAAACTAAACCTGGAACTACAAAGTGAATCTAATTTGTCCTGCTTCTGAATAATTATCAGTAATAAGGATTAGTTGGTTCTTTTTCTGTCCCCACAACCACCTGTTCCGTCACCTGTATTCTGCTTGCTATCATCATTTACTGGTAGTTAATAAGGAAATCACTTAAGAATGGACTTTGAAATTTCCATGATTGTTTAGTTAAGCAATACTGTCAGGATTCCAGTAATTCATTTAAACAGTATAAGCAAACTGAAGAACAACCACAGTGGACAAAGAAGATTACTGGATACATGGAATCAATTTCCTGGCAGTTAGTAATTTGTTTTCACTGAAAATTAAGTTCAAATACATCTACAAATATATAAAATTATCAGGTAAATTGCTAACTGACTTCATGTCTGAGGTAGAAAATATGTATGTGAATGAAATTGAATTAGATTATCAAAACTATTTTATTTTAAGATTTTAGTAATATACATTATACTGAATCCCTCGTGTTTCAGTTCTTATGTTATCTGCAGTCAAAATATTTGGGACAGAATTACTTGGGTGTGATTTTATGTTAGCTGGTTACATTTACTTTTCTCATGTTACTTTGTTTGTTAGCATTCACAAGTAGAAAAGAAATAACAGTGTTAGAGATAACTGAAGGACAATAACACCAAATATATTTTTGTAAATCATAAGGAAGTAAAAAAGGGCAGAATGTGAAAAAAGGTTTGACAGAAGAGAAGATGTACAGCTGTAGCTATTTCCATGAAAGATGTTGATATAATGTTGATGTTGAGATAATGGATATAACAGAAATTGCTTATTTGAAACATGGTGCAAAAAATTATAAGAAACTTTGTTTAAAGAATAGCTGTTCTTCCTCTGCATATTTAAATTTTATGTATGTACACACAGACACAAGCATGTGAAGTTGACTTCATATGGTAGAATCATCATCTAATGGTGAGAGCCCTGTACTGTAGAAAAATGAAAGACCATATTAAAAAAAAAAAAAAATTTATTAGCAGAGAGTGCACACTGCACCTTCATTGTTCTGCTACAGTTTAGCTTTGTTTGGATATCTATACCTGGCTAGACTTGCTTAAGCTTGCAAACACTGTACAAATGATCTTACCGACCTACTTGCGGCATTAGGTCAAACATCTAAAGGTTGAAAGGATACAAGGGATGAATCTGATCCTCACACTCAATATTGTCATATATATACATACTCTAAAAGTCAGTATGGCAAACAGAGAAGTCTTATGGCGTGCCAGTCTACAAACTGCTAGTACAACATTGAACATCAAGTGCCTCCCTTTTTCATATGCAGTTTTATAGATCACTTGTTTCGTAAGTATATTTAATAATTTAATCAACTTACTCTTTTATCTCATCAACTCTGGTGGGTAAAAAGTACATCCTTTGCAATGGCTCAGGTCCCTGTAAAAAACATGGAAGTGTAAATATAAATACATCTTGTCAAACAAATAGCTTTATACATCAAGTCTGTGAGTTAATTGCAGACGACTAGGTGGCATGAATGTTACTTCTACCAAAGACCAAAAATATTCCATGAACTCCAATGGGAGGTATTCTGAGTAACTATATGTTTATCTAAATAAATATATGACTTTGGTACAAAGATCAAGGTTATGATGTGGAATAGCAATTTACTCCAAGAGCGTAATTACTAAAATTGGTAGAAGTCAGATACTTGTTTATCAACATATCAAAAATTAGCCTCTGCAATCCATCATTTAGCATGTCTTTTGTTACCCTACTACACTGTCTCAGACCGGGGTAAGCACGATGTATTCACATCATAAGAGATTTTCACTATGGAAATTAACTACTTGAATATGTTATTTTGAGAGGGGAATTAGTCTAATTGTTTACACAAATGCAGTAATTGCATTTTATTTCCACCAAATCTTTTCCAATGTTTGTCATTCATTTCTCAAACCCATTTTGATTCTCCCACTCCAGCTCTGGAACTTTAATTTTTTCTGTCTACACTTTCCCTGTAACTCCTTCTCTGTCTCTTGTTTTATTGTTTCTTCTGGCTCTGTTGATTTTATTTTGAGAAAATAATATAGCAGACTTACTGTGTATGCCTATGTGTTAGGGAAGATGCAAGGTGTGTACTGCCTAGGGCCTGTGCAGCTAGCAATAAATAAATAAATAAAACTCAACTGATAAGTGAGATATGTGTGAAGGTATTGAAACTTCTAGAAGTTGTGGTAGCTATTTCTCCTGCTGACAAAAGCTGTCTTTTGGATTTGGCAGCATGACAGGGAAGTTCTTATGTTCCTTATGCATTATTTTTCTCCACCATAGCCAGTAATAAAGGGAAACTGTCTTTCCTTCAATATGTTAAAACATGATTTCTGAAAAACACACAAGTGTATGCACACACGTGTGAGTTGTTCGCCACCTTTAGCTCATTGGGTTGGAAATGTTTGGTGCAGTTACCTGGTCAGACTGCAACATTGGTTGCCAGATCCCTAAGTGTGACTCCTCCAGACAGCAAACATTTACTAGCCATGTGACAGTCACTTCAGCCCACAGCCATCACTGCTGCCTGTGTTATGTGTTGTTCTTCCGGTGGAGGTGGCATTTCTGCCATCATTATAGCTCAGGAGGTTTTTCATGTAAAGTACTGAATTCTTAAAGATATTACATTTATTAATTACTGGGTTATTAAATGGTTTGTAACAAAAAACAAATTTACAGGTTGTTCTACATTATGTGAAAAAGGAAGTTATGTGAAAACTGATCAAACACTTGTGCTTTGTACTTCAGCACTAATACTTATATCCAGCTGCAAAATAATTAAAATAATAATGGGAACAACAATAATAAATAATAATAAAAATTTTACAGGTTTGGAAACTAAACTAATAAAATGAAATCACTTCTGTGTGGTGAGGCTATAAGACGTAGAACAAGATGTATTCCAAAGGTATCTTGTCCTTTTGACTACAGAGCAATAAAGTATTGGGAAATTATCTCCTGATATTACTCTAGTGTAACCATTGGTAAAAAAATAAGTGACTTTAGGAATTGATGGATTCATCTCTAAATAGTTTCTTAGTTAATATATTAGTCTAGCATTTTTATGGAGTACTTATTCTGAAATAAGCTATTGCCGTAACTATTTAGTTCTGTCCTTGTTTTGCTTAGGTTAACCTAAAAAGAACTTTATAAGTCATAATTCATGGTGTAAATTATCTGCTATAATTTATGTCACAGCTCTCTTAGATAAACATATGTGAACAATTCAAATAATGAGTAGTATCTACAGAAAAAAAGTAGTTGTAGCTGTACAACATGCCTGACTTTCTGTCCTGGTGTGAACCTAGATATCAGAAAAGCAGTTTGTTCCAGGACCTTATCCTTCACTTCCAGCTAATTCAGATTTTAGGCTTGGATGTGTCTCAGTCCCAGTGATGCATTAAGTGCCATTGCTTGAGAATACACACAGTTGTCTCTACTAGCTTGCATCCCCAAATAAATTAAGTCTTTGGGTTTCACATTAGTATGCCTGAACATAGTTAGGTTCAGGTACAGTTTTAACCCAGAAAAGGAGCGTAGGATTTAGTCAAGAAAACAATACAACTATACTCAAAATGATTTAATGAAAGGCAAGACCTTACAACAGCAGGAAAAGAGAATGGATACATAGGTTGCCTGTATTGCCGTCTCTGCTGGTACTGTAGCTCCATACTGTCTTTATTAGTTACCTCAGAGACTGCATTTTTTTCTTGATTCAACTCATATGGGATTGACTGTTGTTCACATTCCTAGAGTCTGCTCTTTGGAAAGATTTTGGAAACAACAATTTATGCCTAAAACTTCATCCAACAGGAATAAACAATGGACTTCTCCAGCACAGCCATCTCACTCCAATTGTTCTGTTCCAAATTTAAATTGTGACCACACTGGAAGGCTCTGGGTAAGTGCTCAGAGTTGGCACAATTCACTCGCTCCTTTTTGCTCTTCATACAATGAAAACATCTCTGCACGCAGTGAGCACTGCTGGTAATTCTGACAATGAACAAACTGCAGAGACATTTCCCTTATTTGGTAAGGCAACAAGATCTGCAAAAAGCTCTGTAGAGCTTGGATTCGTTGAACCTTTCCTCATCCTAGACAGTAGCAGAAGTGGAGAGGCCCAGCCAGTGTGGTAGCAGTTACCTATCCCATTGCTCCCAGATGTTAGCTGGTCCTGAATTAGGAGTGTTTCAGCTTTCTCCTCTTTAGATAACTGTTTTGACAGAAGGAGATGAGCACCTGTTGGTCAGATTTTATCATCCCTGTTGGCTCAGACCTTGGCCTACTTGGAATATTTGTGTTTCAGACTGATTTTGAAAAAGTCTTCAGAAGACCTCTACACATGAAAATGAGGAAGCTGTGACATAAAGAGTAGAATATATATTTTTTTCTCTTTAATATATATTTAATAGTTAGATAGCTACAATTTATATTTAATAATTTGTTTACCAAAATTAGGAAACATCTTCAGGAAATTACATTACAACGAGGGGTCAATACATGTGTTTGGCTTTCCAATAATTCCTTTAATTCAAGAAGCAAAAGGTAGAACCTCTCCTTCATCCAAGTTCTGTAAAAAGACTTTTTAATAAAGGAAGTCTATGACGTCAGGTCATGATCATGGACAGAGAGGCCAGCTGGTCATAGTCGCTGCACATACTGAATGATTTTATCATTTCTTCTTTAGATCTCATATTTACTTTGTAAATGATGATAAACCCTGAAACATGGTTTGAAATAGTCTTCCTAAACACTAAAACTCCTAATTGAATCAGCATTGGTGAGCATCTGCTGACCACCTGAAAACTCAGGAAATTAAGGATTAGTAGGCTTGCATTTAAAGGCCTGCTCTTTTGGGTGAGCAAACAACATTTAGAACCTTTGTTGTGGCATTGGAGATCATAGAATCATAGAATCTGAGATGAGATGATCACCATTGCTCTGTTGAGTTTGTAAACTATCACTTAATCTGAAAGGATGTTAGGGGAAAGTATGTGCCTTTCAGGTCTGCTTATCCTTGAGGCGAGCAATACCATCCTCTAAGCCCTCTAGTCCTCCATGTTCTGTTCTTATGGTATTCCATCTAGGCAGCCCTGAATTACTTTCCCAGCTGTATGGAGTAGTAGAGACTACTAAACAAGGCCGTTGATTAGAGATTATATTACTCCCTGATCTTTTAGTTACTTCACAACCACTGTGATTTCTACTGAAATCAAGACAAATCCCAAAAGCTAAGCAATGCAAAAAGGACAGGATGCTCCTCTGGAGAAGCCCATATGTACCTTTCTTTATGGAGAACATGGAGAAGCGAGATTCTGTCTTGCTTGTCTGTACAAGCAAGATTCCTTCATTTCAATATGTCCAAATGATGGTCATATCCTGATCAGCAGAAACTGCCTGCTGCATTGTCCAACCTGTGCTGCATGCTTAAACCTGTTCTCTTTTTCTTTCCCACATCTCTTCCAACCACAGAAACTATGTTCCTACCCCATGTTGGTGTGCTCTGATGTTAAGTCCTTTTGGGGTTTTTTCTCTGAGCTTTCCAGCATCTGATGATTTGTGTTTGTAAGCATTTGCCTTGATACCCAAAGAATACTTATGCACAACGTCAGCCCTGATCTCACAAGGAGAAAGTCCTCTCAAAGGTTTTGTGCAGCTTGACCTAGAACACACAGTTATTACTAACTAGCTGTGAGCTGGCTCCTGTCTCTCAAGCACATACTTGTGACTTTTTTTTTTTTTTTTGCTTAGAATCAATACACCTTGCTGTTTTGTTTGAAGTCTGCTTCCACCACATTACTTGCCATCTCACCTGCTGCTTCCTAGAAATATACAAAGCTTATCAACAAAGCACACATTTTACATTTTACCAGATCCGTGGTTACCTCTGCTTGTAGATCCTCAGTCCACAAGATTTAACTTTAGGGCTTTTTGAATTGACCAAAGTAAAATAAAAATATGTGGGCTTTAGACACAGCATTTAGTCTTAAAGAAGCTTCAGGGTATGCCTTCTAGAGGACAGAGTGAGATGGGGTGATTCCTCCCCATCTGAGAAACATGAAGGTGCACAAATAAATGGGACCTAATGAGATACATCCACAGGTCTTGAGGGAATTGGTGTATGAAGTTTCCGAGCCACTATACATCGTATTTGATAAGTCGTGGCAGTCTGGTGAAGTTCCTTCCAACTGGAAAAGGGGAAACATAACCCCCATTTTTAAAAGGCAAAAAAGCAAGACCCAGAGAACTACAGGCCAGTCAGTCTCACCTCTGTGCCCGGCAAGACTGTGGAGCAGATCCTCTCTGTGATTCTGCCTCTCTACTCCTCTCTGTTGAGACCCTACCTGGAGTACTGCATCCAGCTCTGAAGAGACCAACTTAAAAAGCACATGGACCTGTTGAAGCGAGTTCAGAGGAGGGCCACGAAGATCATTAGAGGGCTGGAGGGCCTTTCCTATGAAGACAGGCTGAGAGAGTTGGGGTCATTCAGGCTGGAGAAGAGAAGGCTGCAGGGAGACCTTATAGCAGCCTTCCAGTACCTAAAGGGGACCTACTCCCCTAAAGAACAAAGAACTTTTTATCAAGGAGTGCAGCAATAGGACGAAGGGTAATGGTTTTAAACTGAAAGAGGGCAGATTTCGATTAGACATTAGGAAGAAATTCTTTACTGTGAGAGTGGTGAGATGCTGGAACAGGTTGCCCAGGGAAGCTGTGGATGCCCCATCCCTGGAAGTGCTCAAGGCCAGGTTGGATGGTGCTTTGAGTAACCTCGTCTAGTAAAAGGTATCCCTGCCCATGGCAGGGGGGTTGGAACTAGGTGATCTTTAATATCCGTTCCAACCCAAACCATGATATGATTCTATGATGAAGAGAAATTAGGCACAGATTTTGTCCTTATTCAATTTACTCACCCTAGTTCCTCGTTTCTTGGTGAGGAAATACTCAATTTGCCCTTCAGTGAAATCCAGGGATGAATTAATATGGTGAAAAACTGGTACTTGAGGACACTGGTACAAAGGGCAAGTAGTTAACCATCTTCTATGATATTTTTCCTATATGAATAGCTGAGTAGTCTTGACTTTAGAGAAAAAGAACTGGTCCTCCATTCCTTCAATCAAATGATTCTGTAGAGTCATAACAGCATGTCAGCATGACTCCAAATAGCTGGGTCATAACTGATTTTGGAGTAACAAGGTAATTCAGACATTTTTCAGGGGCATCTCAAGACAACAAATCTCAGTTGATCAGATGATGATATTTATGAGGAAAAAAGCAACAACTCAGAAGTGTATTTTTATTATCTGTGAAGCAGTGGTTGCAGCAATGGCTGATGATGCTGAAAATTGAATTCAACTCATACATAGAAGTGCAGTACAGAAAACATTGTATGCACATTTCCAAGGTGCCTAATGTGTCATTATCCTAACTTTGTGAATGGCAATCTGTACAGTCTTCACCATCTCCCAGTTTGCATTCACTGAAGCTGCAAAGAAATTGATTGTCATTGATCATGACAGTTTTTCATAGACAGTATTTCAGGTAGGGTGGTGAAGAATATCATTTGATAGTTCTGATCTACAGAAGCTTGGATTTATTAATGTTCTGGGCACAATAAAGGCTCGTCCTTCCCCCCTAATTTCCCTATTTTCTTCAAATTGTTGGTGATGTGGCTAGGGCCTAGTATATTTATAGGCACGCATTTATTTATGTCTTGGTCTCTGTTTCTTAATTTATGGTGGAAATTGCCAAAAGCATTGGATCAACAGCTACAATTCCCAGCTCTGAAGAAATAAGTGTAAATAAATATTAAAACTGGAATAAGACCAAACTCAGTTCTAGACTGCCAAAGAGATATCAGAGGTTAATAATCTTCAGTCAATTAAAACTGTAAATCTACTTTACAGTAAGCTACATAAATGTGAAAGCTTAAGATGCCTCCTGCATTCTCATACAATATTAAATTTCAATATTACACATTCTTAAATATTGTGTTTTCTCAGTGCACAAATTTTTTTCCCATAAAATGCAGTGGATATAAGAAACCAGAAGTCATTATACAGACATAAGCAAGACTGTTATACTTACCAGTGAACCCAGGAGCAAAAAGCAGAAGGTCATTGTAGTATTGAGAGCCCTCAGTCCTGATCCTCTTGTAAGACAAACTCTCTTCTCACTTTAAGGTGAATTGGAGGTCCTTCAAAAGATCTTGTCCAAAAATGTCCGTGACTTAATTTTACCAGAAAATTGATGACAACAGTGTATACTATATTTAACCAGTGTGGAAATTAAAGACTGATGCATCGACAAATCAAGCCATGGTAACATCAGCTTTAGAAAGAAACACACAACCTGTTCATTGAACTTTGCTTAAAATAATGAAAATATCTCCAAATTTTATTGTAAAAAAGGATAATGAACTGATGAAGTTCTTCACACTAATATTACAGAAAGTCGAGTATAACTCCTGTGCTGGTTTTGGCTGGGACAGAGTTAATTTCCTTCATAGAATCACAGAATCGTTATGATTGGAAGAGATCTTTGAGATCATCAAGTCCAATCATTAACATAGCACTGCCAAGTTACTATTAATCCACGTCTCTCAGCATGACATCTACATGTCTTTTAAATACATCCAGGGATGGTTCTTCAGTCACCTCCCTGGGCAGCCTGTTCTAGTGCTTGACAACCCTTTCAGTGAAGAAATTTTTTCCTAATATCCAATTGAAACCTCCCCTGGCACAACATGAGGCCATTTCCTCTTGTGCTATCACTTCTTACTTGGGAGAAGAGACCAACTCACACCTTGCTACAACCTCCTTTCAGGTAGCTGTAGAGAGCAATGAGGTCTCCCCTTAGCCTCCTTTTCTCCAGACTAAACCCCCCCAGTTCCCTCAGCTCCTCCTCACAAGACTTGTGCTCTAGACCCCTCACCAGGTTTGTTGCCCTTCTCTGGACAAGCTCCAGTTCCTCAAAGTCTTTCTTGTAGTGAGGGGCCCCAAACTGAACACAGTACTTGAGGTGCAGCCCCACTAGTGCCAAGTACAGGGGGACAATCACCTCCCTAGTCCTACTCACTGCACTATTCCTGATACAAGCCAGGGTGCTATTGGCCTTCTGGACACACTATGTGCTCATATTCAGCCAGCTGTCTATGAGCACCCCCAGGACCTTTGCCACCAGGCATCTTTTCAGCCACACTTCACCAAGCCTGTAGCGTTCCAGGGAGTTGTTCATAGTAGATAGCATGAGGCTATGTTTTGTATTTGTGCCGAAAACAGTGTTGATAATACAGTTTTACTTATTGCTGAGCAGTGCTTACATAGAGTCAAGGTCTTTTCCGCTTCTCACCCCACCCCACCAGTGAGTAGGCTGGGGGTACACATGAAGTTGGGAGGGGACACAGCTGGGACAGCTGACCCCAACTGGCCAACGGCATATGCCATACCATATGACATCATGCTCAGCACATAAAGTGGGAGAAGAAGAAAGGGTGGGACATTTGGAGTTATGGCATTTGTCTTTCCAAGTAACCGTTACATGTGATGGAGCCCTGCTTTCCTGGAGATGGCTGAATACCTGCCTGCCGATGGGAAGTGGTGAATGAATTCCTTGTTTTGCTTTGCTTGCACATGTGGCTTTTGCATCTACTACTAAACTGTCTTTCTCTCAACCCACAAGTTTTCTCACTTCTACCCTTCTGATTCTCCCCCCCATCCCACTGGGAGAAAGTGAGCGAATGGCTGTATGAAAACTCTTAGTTCCTAGTTAGTTGCCAGTGGGGGTTAAACCATAACATCTCCTTGTGGTGTAATATAGCCTTTCATGCAAAATAAGACTAATTCTGATGCCTTAACTGTTTTACAATGACAGTAAAAGCCTTATATGAGGTATGGCCAAGTTTACTCTGTAGCAAGGACTACAGATTTAATTCTGCATTCAGTTTCATTGCAATAAATCAGGAAAAATATCATTGAAGCTACATCAATTTCACCAGTCAGCCAGCACTGTGCATTCTGGCTCAGCTCAAAAGGAGCCTTCAGTTTTACAAATCATAACAGATTATAAAAGGCACAGTAAGTGAATGGTCAATCTAGCACCATTAACTTTTACATGAAAAATACAAAGTCAAATATTATTAGAGAGCAAGGCAGGTTCTAAATGTGAATTTTGCCTGTGAGGAACAATGGAGGGATTTTCAGGGAGCTTTACTAATCTACTGCTTCTATAAATATTCAGTACATTATTGTTGTTAGTAATGTATTGGTGGTGTTAAACTTAACATTTGCTCAATTCTTTCTTCTTCCATTCTTTAGCTTTCTCACTTCTCATTAAACAGTATTTGAATACCTCTCTTTTAGCATTTTCTTTTGCAAATAGCATGACACAATGTAGAACTTTCTTGGCATTCTAATCAATGAGATGCAGGGTATTTTACCAGCACAAAGAAAACCTACTTTAAATTGAGAATTATTGTTAGCCTCTTCATCCTTACTGTTGAACTATGCAGGCCCTTATCACATTAGTACTGCACAGCCTGGAAGAAGGGTAATTGCATCATCAGTCTCTCTTGGTCTCTGCCTCAGCCCTTTTAACATGCTCATCCTTTCCATTACTTCATGATTTCATTTAATATTCTCCTGGGTTAGAAACATATCAGCAGCAAGAACATGCTGAATTAACAGTTGCTGTATGCTCTACTGTAGAATTTCTTTCCTGTAGATTAAAGGGCAATTGACATTTTTTTAATAAACAGTGTCCTTTTGAAATTTTGTGTCCAAATAGAGGGATATTGAATTTTTATTTTAGAGTTTGAATTTGAAATATAAACAGGTAACATAATCTTTTCTTTAATACAATTACAAAGCATGACTGCCTATATAATATAATCCTTTAGGTGCCTAGTGCACTTGCATTCCCTTCAGAGAGTTAAAGCTATTGAAATGTCTCAGCATTGTGTCAGTTGTACACATGTGTGTTATATCTTTTTTCTTTTCTTCTATGACATTTTTTTGAGTGGACCGTTAATGCAGTTGCTGAAAATGAGAAATGCTTATTGTTACTTCCCAATTTATGTTGGCAACAGATGGGATCCCTGTTTTTCATAATGTCAAGGGATACAGTACATGGAAATGTAGGGAAGCTTATTATTAAGTGATGCAAATCTTCCCTTTATAATTATATGATCTATTTTCAGGTGCTTATGCCTATGATAATAAAAAATAATAAAACAGATACACAAATAAAAAAAGATAAAATTGATTACAAAAAGATGTACAAGAGCTGATGGAGATAGCAAGTGGTCTGCCATTTTTATCCCAAATGTCTCTTGCTTCCTAATGGTGTATATGCGTCTCTGCATAGACAGACTTCAATATATAAAATACAGAAGTTCTGTGTCTGTAGGTATAAAGCCTTACACAGGCACAGCCCCTTGATAATTACAGGCAAGAAAAGGAATATCCAGATTTTAATGATAAAAATAATACTTTCATTCAAGTCCTCTCAAAAGGTCAAGATTCTGTCACTAGTATTCATAAAAAGTGTTTGAATACTCTTATTTCAATAATGGCACTACTTACAGAGCTGACTACTGTCTGCAAGAGGAGAAGGAAAAAAATCTAACTAAAAAAAAGACCTTTAAAAATGTTTTCTGTTGTGATAGTACAGTACTCGAATTTCATGACATCTGTCTGAATTTGGTACTCAGATGAGGTGACACCCATTCCTAATAAGCCCAAACAATGCCTTAGTTCAGGTTCCTACTTTACTTGAAAATCTATATATTTCTTTCACTACGCTGATGCTGTCCTTCCATGTTATAACTTGTAGTTGCAGCATTATTTCTTCAGAGAGTGGAGGAGGGATCAGGAGGGAGGTAGGAACCAGACATTGTCTGCTGCATGAATCTTAAGGGAACACATTACTTCAGGGAGGAATCCCTAAAGAGCTAATGCTTCTGTAACCAGCCCGACTTTTTTTCTTGAACTTCACAATTTGTCTTTTGGGAGAAAGAGAGAGTATGTAGCAGAAAGTAGTAGGACAATACCCTAGGGAACCATGTCACCAAGGAGAAAGCCAAGGAAAGCATAAATAAGTTGTGAGTTGAGACTGGCGGCAACTAATGCCAATGATTTTCTGAATTTTTAAAGAGGAATTTCTTTAAAGAGGAACGTGCATTGCAGTGTGGAGGAAAGTGTATAGAAGAAAGCTTTATATTCATATTCACAAAGTAATAATTTTTATTTTCAGAGAATGACTATAAAATAGGGAATTTTATACCATTGGAACTACTTTACATTCACATGAACACAACTAAGAACACAACAGACCCAGAATTTTTAAAGTGCATTTTCATTGTTTTCCTCAGAAATGTCTTTAATTTTACTCAGATATAGTACTTTTAACCTAATTGCTTATTAACTGTGTAATTTTAGAATAACTTGAAAATTACACAGAAAGATATCTCCCAAAACCTAAATTTATGTGATATTTTGAACATATCAATTTGACGATGGAACTTGAACATTTTACTTTAATACTAAATCAAAACAACTTAGGTGTCAAAATGTTTCCTTCCAGATATTTTACCAAGAAACATGGTAAAGAAAAGAAATCAAATTGTATCAAAGAAATATGAAGGTAAATAATGCCCATATTAACTATAAGCTCATATGATTATTTCAGATTTTATGATCGCTTTAACTAGATGAAGTATTTCGATATGAGCTGGCAATATGCACTTGCAGCCCAGAAAGATAGTGGTATCTTGGGCTGCATCAAAAAAATGTGGCCAGCAGGTTGAGGGAGGTGATTCTGCCTCTCTACTCTGCTCTAGAGAGACCCCACCTGGAGTACTGCATCCAGCTCTGGAGTCCTCAGTAGAAGAAATGCACAGAACTATTGGAACGGTTCCAGAGGAGGGCCACAAAAATGATCAGAGGGATGAAACACCTCTCATAACAAGAACAGCTGAGAGAATTGGGCTTGTTCAGCCTGGAGAAGAGAAGGCTCCAGGGAAACCTTATTGGTTGTAAGAAAGATGGAGAGAGACTTTACAAGGGCCTGTGGTGATAGGAAAACGAGTAATGGTTTTAAAATAAAAGAAAGTAGATATAGATTTTATATAAGAATTTCTTTACTATGAGGATGGTGAGACACTGCAACAGGTTGCCCAGAGGAGTTGTGGATGCCCCTATCCCTGCATGTGTTCAGAGTCAGGTTGGATGGGGCTTTGAGCAACCTATTCTGATGAAAGGTGTCCCTACCCATAACAGGGGGGCTGGAACTAGATGATTTTTAAAAGTCCATTGTAACCCAAACCATTCTATGATTCTATGATTACAGAATTATGTTTGAATTACACACCTACGATAATAAAATTTGACCTTTATAGATCTTTCACTGTATTGCTTTTTCGTCTTGTGAAAACAGAAGCAGTAAGTGGGGTAATTTAAAAAAAAAGAAAAAAAAAAAAGAAAAAACATTACTGATACAACATCTTTGGTTCTTTAATGACTTAAGCTCCAAGTGTCCAAGTGAAGATGCAAAGTCCTATCTTTAGGATAAACTGTAAGACAGGAAAGATCTAACAGTATATGAACAATGGGGATCACTGGAGCAGTCAGAATTGTTTTGAGTTTTACCTTAGTTTTTTAATTTGTTGCTTGGCAGTACCCTAAAAAATTCAACAACATATAGCTGTCTCTTAGAATAAACACTCAGGCTGATACATTTCTTGTCACGAGGAACACCAGAAACATCAGAAACAAACACCATAATTGAGGCAATATTAAAAACTCAAGGAATTTCTAATGCTGTCCATTTTAAGCTTTCTATTATGTTCTGTTCCTCTTCATTCTGACCATTACACATCTGAAGTATGATTTAAATTACTATCAATTCATCTCACGTGCCAAGGGAGTAATAAGAAACTCATTTTCTACATACAGAAAAATAAATCCAATAAACCACCTAAACAGCAGAAGTAAGTTTTATTTTTATTATACCTTTCCAAAGCAGAATTGCACTGAATAAATCATGGATGCACTGCAGGTGTGAAATCCATTGCTTTCTGCCTATATTTTTGTGCACTCTCTAATTCCCTTAAGTTATTAATAATAATTTCTAACCAATAACCTGTCTGTGGTTGTAGGAAACCAAAAATGTAATGCCATTTTATTCTTTTCTCCTTGAATAAACATCTGCCTACACTATATTAGAAACTGTTGTTTTATCATAGGAGGAATATTCCAGTACTCTACTTAAAAATCATTTAAATTTAATTAAAAAATACTGATTTTTATTAAAATGACAGCTTTTTGACAAGTATAAAATAAAATATTTGACAGCAATATTGCAATTTTCAGTGACATTGCCAAAATTTTAAAAATATTCTGAATGTTGTAGGCTTTGAGTTTATTAATATAATCAGTGACATTAATCTAAATTATAGTTACTTTGAAAAGTGTAGCTTCTCAGTGTCTGTAACAAACACCTGCAACACTCGTACCAGGTATAGGATCCTGTTTATCATTTCGTATGCAAGAAAACACTATTTAGTACAAATTTTAGGTAAATACTGGAAAATCTAAGGGAATATTAAAAATCCCTCTGAGAATTTAAGTGTTTTATCAGCAATCTGTTGGTTTGCCAAGGGCACAGGACTCCCAACAGAAGTCTATACCTTGAAACAAATCGCTCATATGCAGACATTTAAATATCAAAAAAAGAGCTTTAAAATCTGAGGATCACATCTCTTCAGTCAAGTGATAAATGCATGTCAGGCCCTGAGGTGGAGATAAGCAGATCTAGGTGGAAAACATTTAGCTGAAATTACCATATGAGTGGGGATTAAAAAAAAAAAAAAA
>VXBO01012475.1:22450-40404 GCA_013400135.1 Rhinoptilus africanus
AAAATCAAGAAATATTTTTGCTTAGCAGAAAGGACATCTAAAAAACCCAGATTTCAAGACATTACATCTGAGCTAACGGTTCAGATAGAAAAATCCTAATGATATAATTGGGACTAACAAAACACACATTTTATAATTCCATAGTTAAGTGTATCCTATACAGGGAAATCTGTGTCAGTCACAGTGGAACAGCACCAACACAGCCCATATAATGTACTGAAATGTGACACTGTGACTCTGAGCTAAGATGAGGATACTGTACCAAAAGTATTTTCTTTGCTTTCCTACATATGTGCTTTCAGATTTACATTTACTTTTTCCTTTCATAGACTCTATACTACGTCATACTAGTTATGAAAGGGCACCTAGCAAACACAGGAAGGAAGCAAAAGTTGGTGACAATCATCTTCTCACATCCACAAAGATGGGAAGAACTGTTCTCATGTACCACTAAGCACTCCATTATCTCATCCCCCCGCCTCTATTTCTGCACAGCCAGATTTGAGATATTCAAGACATAGACAATGTAACTACATTCTTACTATATTGCTCAGATATTTTGATTTTTCTATTATATATTTCCAGGTTCAGAAATTCTCATTTAGTACTGTGCTTAATCTTGAGGCTATGACACAAGGAGGACATATATTTTTATCCTTTAATAACAGTATCTTCCCTCTGCACATATTTACTCTGTTATCTCTTCTCAATTGTCTACCAAAAAAAAAAAAAAAAAAAACAGAGGCTGGGTATCAAATTATTTTAATGGAGGTATTGGACCAATTTTTGTTTTTCAGAGTTTATGCAGTTGTATTTATCATAATGATATTTGCATGACATAACTGAGATTTGCTTTAACTAACTTTAGCTTACTTCAGGAAGGACTGGAGCTGGATTGGAGAAATAGGCATGATGTGAAATGATAATGAAATTGTGTGACTTCTGAATAATTTGAATTTGTCTCAGAACTACTCATTCCACACTGCATATTGGATCAGATACTGTGGGCTAGGAAGATCTCAGTCAAAGTTAGCTAGATGAGGCAGAGTTAAAAAATATTTTAAGTATAGCAAAAATTATGAAACTGTCAGTCACAGCTTATTAACTTAGACATTGTTTATGCCGTGTTAAATAAAATAGCTCTTATTTGTCAATTTCCCTGTCCTTCCTGTGCTAACTGCAACTCAAACAAACACCTTGAAAACTCATAAATCTTTCAGTTCTTTTATGCAGGAGAAAAAAAAAATAATCCAGAGATGTTGAGAATCCACAAATTCTGAATATTGGAGTCAAATCAGGCAAAATAAGAAAAAGCACAAAAGCCACCACCATGGTTAAGGTGAAGAAGAGAAAAAAAAAAAAGATCTGAAAGAGAAGATAAAAAGCACGAAGGAATAAAACTGAAGACGTGAAGGAAGAATTACAACAAAGGGACAGTATACAGAAAGAAAATAAACTTGATATGCATCTCTTTTTCTACTGATTGATGAAAAACATATTCAAATGTATGTATTCAAATATATATTCAAATATATTGAACACATTCAAGTTGTATATATCAAATGGAATGTAATTGTCATATTTTCCCCATATGCTTTTATTCTAATGATGCCATTTAATGATGTTGACTTTTATATTTGTGATATAAGCTGCCTCACTGACCATATTTTACAAATAGGCTTATACCTGAAACAATAATAATAGAAGTAAGCATCTAAATTTGTGTATATGTGATGGGAAAATTACTTATCAAAAATCCATTTTAGCACACAAAAATGCATATTATTTTATGGGTTCAAATTAGCATTTACATTTCTGTCAAGTGTTCATTAAAGTGAAGTTAAATGTTAGTTAAACTTCCACTTTCTCCAACCAAGTATCCTTCAACTCAAAAGCAAAGATCAACAGAATTTTTTGAGTTTAAGAAGCCAAAAACCTACAAGTATTTTATAAACAGCTTACACTTAATTTTTTTCTGCTTTTTTTGTCTCTCATCCTCCCACCATCCAACACTGAAGAGCCTGTCTTTGTCTTCTTGATGACCCCCTGGAGTGGTTCTGACTGGAAGACTGTGGTACATTAAGGAGTTACTGATCCACAGTACAGTTAACCCAAGTATCCCCAGGCCTGGGCTGTGTACAGCACCCACACAGCCTTGCCTTTACCTGAAAGTGCAGCAAGAAGTTCTCATGAGAGCATCATTTCTGTGATTAAGAGAACTGTTTCCATGTAAGAAAATCCTGTAATAGCCTGAATCATGGAAAGGAGGGAATCTCTACTATGGATGCGGTCTGCATGGCATGGCTGGAGTCCTATTCAACACTACACTGATCAGGATTCCCAGCATCTGAAGGGATATAAGCGTATCTATGCTTTTTCTTTTCTTACAACATTATCCATAATAAACAGCATTTTAAATGATACCTTAGAGCCTGAGTGTGTTTCTTTCTAGAAGTATAATGGACCAGCACCTTCTGGTACAAAACACCTCTCCTTGGGTGGTGTTCGGCAGCTTCTAGGTCCCCCTCAAAGTCTTCTCTTCTCCAGGCTGAACAAGTCCAGGTGCCTCAGCCTCTCCTTACAGGATAAGTGCTCTAGCTCCTTCCAGCTTGGGGCTCTCTGCTTCACTCACCCCAATTTATCAGTATCCTTCCTGCACTGAATGGTCCAAAACTGGGTGCAGTACTCTAAATGTGCTCTCACAGGTGCCAGGCACAGAGCCCAGGAGACTTTGGTGAAGGCTGAGGTAGAAAAAACATCAAGTAACTCAGCCTTACCTTCATCCACCATCGCTAAATCATTCATCCCTTTCAGAAACTGGCTTAAAACTTTACTTGCTTAGCCTTTTACTGCTAACATAACAGCAGAGGCTCTTCTTGTTGCCCTTGACATCCTCTGCCTACTTTAAATTACCACATATTATGTAAGGCAACAAAGAAACAGACCAAAAATATGAAATATTGTAGGATTTCATTCTAAATATTTCAAGACTAGTTGAACAAAAATTAATACGATAAAACTGGTTGACACAAGTACTGAATCACCACCACTGGAGTCAGTCAGCATTTTAACAGTCATTTAAAAGAGTATTAGTTCCATCAATGTGGTGAGAAAAAACCCTACATTAGCTTATCCTTCTATTAGCTTGCCAGTACAGAAAGTTAATGTCCTAACCAAGGAATACAATAGTAACAGAAAATTTTCTCCTAATAGGATTCACTTCGCCAATCTTTAGCTGTATGGCATGAAGACTAAGATAGGCCTCCTGTGTAGTGAGGGGAGAGAAAAAGTCCCTTTTGGAGGAAGTGTCAAACACCTAAGATGAACTGCTGTTCTTGCTCTTTCCCATAATGACAAAGGGAGCCTGAACAACTAATTTACACTCAACAATAAAGTTCTAGATGGTGAAAGTTGGGTGAGATGGATCTACCCACAATGTATCATCTAGCCTTGTAAAATTCAATCACACTGCTGTTCTATTCGTAGGCAAGTAGCTTTTTCATTCTCTTGCCTGTTACATTGTTTGAAATCCTAATATTATTATCTATAATATTGCTATGGCACAAGAGGGAAAGCTTCAGAAAAACAGAAATTTTATTTCTGATTCTTCAACAAGAAATATTAAAACTGTTTTAACTCAAAACCTGACAAATATTGTGACCATCTAACTCCTCCTTTTTGGTCAAAAACAAACAAAAGAGACTCATTTCATAGAAGTTTGAAACTATTGTAAAAAGCAGAGTGATTTAGTGCAAGTATTAACTGTACCAGGAATTTTTGTTGCTTTGTGCTTACAAGATAAAAATATTTCCAGGAATAGAAAAAGTCAACGCTGTTTGTATTTTTCAATTTGAGGCATTTCTGGTTTTATCTAATCCTTTGATTTTTCCTTTTATTTGTTAAATGGTTTATTTTCTGATCTTTTTTTTTTTTTTTTTTTTTTTTTAAGTGGTCCAGGAGTTACAGAAATGTATCAGCTGATAAAGAATGTAAGTCTATTACTCTACGTCCATCTATGTCTGCTGGCAACAAGGTGACAAATGGACAGGAATTTAGCCTCTGAAAGTTCAATAAGCTGGTATTGTCCTGACATTGCAAACTGTTTACCACAAAAATCCTCTACATCTATCACCCAGACTCAGACTTTGCCTGATTCTAATTCTACTGACGTTGAAACCTGAAGCCCTTTGTGAGTCATTTATCACACTTATTAAAATGTTCCATTGTGGATTAGAATAGCAATTCACTATTACTTCAGAATGCTGCCCAAGGGCTATTCTATGCAGGAAATGCTAATACTTTACTGAAACTGTGGTTTGGTCTTAATAAATGATGCTTTGCAAAGGCACTGTGCTTTCAATTGTGAAAAATGATACTGGCATTTCAAAGCTGGCATCAGTGCCCAATATTATGCAAATCCCCTTACTTATTACTGCATTTAATTCTGGCCTAAATTCTTCACACTTAATATTTTAACAAGTATATGTCAATTGGATTATATAGAAAACTGTAAGTAAGGAATGACTTTTTGCTTACTGAACTATAAACAGGAGATCAGTCCTTCGGAACATAAGATAAATGATATAATCTTGAATACTACCCAAAAAGATATTCTTTCCTCATTTAAAATTGACATAATCAGAAACCTTTTCATTATTATTTTCCTAAAAAGTTTAATCTTTTTCTTCCCAAAACCAAAAACTCAGTGGGAGCAAAGTAAAGCCACTAAAGAAATTCTGAATCATGTCTTAAGTCACCGCTTTACTTTACAAATGTATGTATTAAACTATAGATCTACATTTGACAAAAGATTAATATTTAGATGGTTGTGTAATCTAAAATACGCTGTACATGATTGACCTTTATACACGTGATGCATGAATAAAGCACGTGTATTCATTCAGCACAATGAATTTATTTATATTCTTAACTGCATGACACCTGTTCCTTTTTCCAGAATTTAAGTCCCCTGATATTGTTTAATGACACTGATTATGAGAGTTGTTGAAAAGAAGTTGTGACCCTTTAAAGTAGTATTCTTGTATATCTAATACCTTTATTTAGAAAGGTACTTCAGCATTGAGGGTGTTAGTCCCAGCTTTCAAACTCTGGAACTAATTTTTTTCTGCCAGTCTTTCACTGCATCCATGACTGAGTCACTTAAATATAAATTTTTCAAGACCACTTAAATGACTTTCATGTTCTACACAACAAACTCACTTTTGTGTCTTACTGTTCTCATTTTTACAGTGAGATTAGTAGCACTTCTCTATCTCACAAGGGTGCTTCAAGAGTAAATATTGTAAATGTTCTGAGGGTCTCAAATACTACACATAAGAAGTATAAAAAGCACCTAAGAACGTCAGATTCATAGTAACATAGATGAGACTGCAATCACTTGACCTCCTTCAAAAACATGTGGAAAAAAATATTCGTCATTGTCGTCATTTATCACCAGTACTTTTAAAAAGTGAAGATCATGGAATACGCCACTGCAACGTGTTCACTGGGAAGAGTACCAATGAACTTGTTTTGGAGGAATTTTCATACACAAATGACAACGTTTCAATGACTGAAAAACAGAAGTCATATCCCCGATAAAGACATCCATTAAGATATATAAATACATACATTACATATATAAATACATACATTTACATATAAAAATCATCCATTAAGATATATGAATACATACATTATGAGTATATGTGATAATCAGTATCTACTAAGTATAGGCAGTCATACATACATATATATTTTGTGTGTGATTTATTTTTTTATGTTGCCATTCATGGAAAATATCATTTTATTCAATCAGAAATACATATCTGTGCAATGAAAACATGTAATTTACTACAATGCAAAGGCAGAGTAAGGCGAAGTACTCTTAGTTCCTAGATGCCTATCTTTATGCCCTGATATCTGTTAAAAAGCTGAGCAAGTAAGGCTGTTACCACAAATGAGAAGTGAAGAAATTATAAGTGACACTAAACTTTAATTCTTGCCTCATATTGTAGCTGTCTTTTTGAACTTTTAAGAAAACTTAAAATAATTTTTTCAATTTACCTTAAAAAGTAACTGAAGTTGTCTACAGATGAAAAGGGTTACAGTTCCCACCGGAGTATTTGGAAAGACTGTGCTGTCCTCATCTTGCCTCCAACCAGGATTCAAACACTGGCATTGTACACAAATGAATTGTGCCACAGGATTTCCACAGGAGTGAACCAGGCAGTCCAGTATGTGGGCTGTAAGTACAGAGCAAAGCTCTTGCTTTAACTACAAAGTGCCTTGGATGCTGGGTTCTCCTGCAAATGTCACAAGAGAGGAGTTACAATAAGTATGAGTAATAAAAATCCAATAACTGCATCACAACAGGAGTATTTACACAAATATGCACTTATTTGGTATGGCAAGTATCAGCTGAGAAGGAATGCTGTATTTTGTTTATGCAGACAATATTTTCCCTGGGGAGTGACTGGGCCAGCAGGAGAATTTCTGCTGCCGTACATAAACTCCCATGTAAGATGCGAGCAGTTCTGAAACCACAGCTTGGGCACAGAGAAAAGCCTTGTATATAGTAGCTTTTCAAACCCAAACATTTGCCTTAGCTTTGCACAAGGATGGTATCAAATGGCAATCTTAGCACAATTGCTGTTGAAAAGATATTAAATATATTAAATTTGCATCTCTCTTTAGATGTTTTTGGTCTACACCAGATTTTCAATACTGTGTGAATTTTTATTGTGAAAATAGATTTGATTTTTATTCTGAATGTACTTTCTTTAACTGTGTTTTGAATTTAAATGCAAGTAGTGAGAAACCTTTACAAGGTACTGGTGTGAATAAGAGATGATGCTTTCTTACACGTTTTGCCAGTTTTACCAATGCTTAGGAATATTGAACATTAATTTGCCTAATTGGGTCAGATCAATGGTCTATGTCAACCTCTCTCCCTCTTGCAGATAATAGGATACTATATCTATTTCAGACAGTGGCAAGAGGTGCTGTTTATGGAAGGTGCTATTTAGGAAGAGCAATTAGACCCAGCCATTTTCTGCAGCTTATCCTCCACGGGGTCCTCCAGATGTTCTATCAGAGCTCTTAGTGAGTTATTTCCTATACCTAGTCTTCTTACTATCAGTCAATGGACTTGTCTACCGATTTGTTTAGTCTTTCTGAACTTGCTGGTAACCTTGGTCTCCACAACCTGTGGTGCAAGCGGGTTCCAAAATTCACTGCTATATGTGGAAAGAAATACTTTATGCCTCCTGAAATGAGGAAGTCAAACATGAGTAAGGAGTCAAACAGTACTTCAGAGGAGGAGTTTGGCTACGGGATAGACAGAAACTTCCAGGTTGGGCAAGTTATGACTGCTACGTGCTAAAACCAGACTTACTAATTATGCTAAAATTTTCTATTTTAGCTACCTACCTTCATATTTTTCATCTCACCTCACTTTTATTTGTTTGCTTTATTCAACCACTTGATCTCAAGGTCAGGAACTGGTATATCTGTGATTAGAACACTTCACACTTAACCTGTAACTATATATTATTGCTACTGGCTATGCAGAGAAAAGGCCTTTCTGCTTTTAATACAAGCCTAGGGAGTTGTTTTCCTCTCTAATTTAACTCTGGGTTATATCTGACCCTGTTATTGGTGTTTCATTTTATCTTTGCAGACCCTTTATACTTTTCTCACTGCTGACTGTTCTTAATTTGGTACCCTCCTGTGAAAAAGCTTAAGTGATTACCATTTTTTCTTTTATTCATCTCTTAGAAGGTGAGCTTTTTTAAAGCAGGCTAGTTATGGTCCCATTCGTAAGGTGAAGTGTCAAATTATTTCTTCGAACCTTTCAAAAGAATGCTTCTAGAAAATACTTTCTCACAGAAGTGGATAGGAACATGCTGTCAGACCCATTTTCCCCTGGAAAATGAGGCTCTGTTAAAATCAAAGTGCTTCACAGAACTGTATCAATTTTGTTATTAAGTTTTGGAAGAAAACATACCTAATGACAATGAAATGCATCTAATGTTTGTGGATTTGAAATGAAAATGTTGAATTATCTCACTTTGAAATAATCATGCATCTATTCACTGTAATACAATTTTTATTATATTAAACTGAAACATGTAAAAAGAACCACTGATATTTTATCTGGAGAAGGAAGGTGATGGTCATGTACAATCTTGCTATAAATCAGACTTAAAATAAATTTTAAAATATTTAATAATTGAATTAAATTTATATTGTCTGTACAATGACATTCCAGTCAGAATCAATTTACTCTCACCTTGCCTTCCTTTACTTCCTTACACTTTTCTTTTTCCCTGCTACCTATAATCATACAGTACAGCTCTCAGCTCTATTAAGGCCAAATGCTTAATTAGAACTTCTGGCTTTCTTTGTAAAACAAATAAATGGTAATGGGGATAAAGGACATCAGTATGATCTTTTCTGTTATTTATTATCCTCAGAAGTGCCATGCATCTATAGTGAACATTTGAACTTTTGGAAGAAAGAACAGTAGACAGGTTAGCAAGGTGAACCTTTTTTTCCTGTGCCTTAGGCTTTCACCTCTTGCAGAGCTCATTTTAGGCAATGAATCTGTCTTTTCTTGCTTCCTCTCATTGGTTAGATGCACCATTTAACAGTTCATTTCAAAAATATATCTGTCTGCTTTCCCCTCCTTATATAGTATAAGGGCTCATTAAAACTGGATTTGTCTGTGGGTTTTCTTATAAGTATCACAATATAGGACCTCATTTAAATTGAAATGTACACTACTTTCTTCCTAGACTCCCTTCCAAGACTTGATACTATATAATGAATGATTTTTTAAAGGGTAATCTTATCATTTTTAGCATCTAATAGGCCCACATTCTAAAACAAGGAAGAATCTGAAATAACTTGCTTCACAGCACACAAGGATGGCATACTGCAATACAAATCACTGTCTCTTCTATTCTTTCTCCTATAGTATTGATGCTTTTTATATTAAAAATGTCTACAAAAAGGTCTCTCTCTCATTGACAGTGTAAAGTAAACGTGATTAAAGAATGTTCTGATGAATGTCCCCCCCTCCCCACCTTGATGGGGGGGCAGACCTATTATTCAGTTTCAGCTTTGCATTTTCTTATGCTTCCCTCTTTATTCAAATACTTTTTCAAGTGTCCAATAATGCCACAAACAGTTCTTATATTGCAAGGTATAGCTGCTGATTCCTTATATTCCAAACCAATATTTACTGGAGTAATCATGAGCATATGCTATCACATGAATCCAAATTCACAGCTCCTTGCACCGTCTCAAGCTAACCCCTGTTCTGGTTTTGTTTTTTTCTCATTGGGCGACTCGCATCCTACTTTTCCTCTGATTCTTTGAAAAACATTGCAAAACCCCCACCTTTAAGATGAAAATTGCCATTAGAAAAATCTCACTTCAGAAATCTTGGAATTGTTCTCTAAGATGTTGCTCAAACCACATTTTTAATCGTTAGTCCGTTTCAAAAGAACACAAATTAAGATCACTCCCTGCTTCTTCCCTGACATATATCCTTTCTAAAAAGCTGTGGGCAGCTTTTGAATAAGCTAGAGGAAGTCTATTCTGTTGCTATTTATAGGGCTGGATAGTTTTGAAATGCTTTTGGAGGTTTTTCTATGTTCTAAACCCAGTTAATCAAGCAACTTAAACTCCAAGTAATACAAGATGTGCTTCATTATTATCCCCTATTCTTGCTATCCACAACCATAGAAATAAACTGGTCTGCTTTCCTTCTTTGTAGCTCACTGAGAGACATTTAGCAGATTATCTGTCTGAAACAGGGAATTTCTACCTCAGCACACGAGGAAAAAAAACACATATGGATTGCTGAAGCAAATGGATTTGTGGGAGGGAAGGAAAATCTGTTAGCTCATAAGTTTAGGAAGTAGGAACTAGAAGTTAATAAGCTTAGGGGGTAAGAATATATCCTGGGAGCAAACAGATTTATGAACACCTGCAAGAGAAGGATTTGTGAAAATGGATGAAACACATTAAAAATGATGATGGATGAGGGGTTTTGTAGAGTCAGAACAATAGGGAACAGCTTGAGTTCCTAACATCATATTAAAAGGTAAACCAATATTGTAGGCAAAAGAGAACACACTACATATACATGGAAATTACAATATTCAGATGAATTAAAACCTCAAGAGTCTAAATGGAATACCTCACATTTATCTCCAGTCCAGCTAAGGTAATACTTCCACTCAGCACCTTGACTAATACAGAGAAGCTGCATTAATAGCAACTTTAAAGTTGTCATACAAGAAAGTTTTCAGTATCTGTCCTTTTTTCTTGGTGTTATGCTGTTTTACCAGTGTGGTCTGGGGTCCAAGGTCAGTGGTGCCAGTCTTCCCACAAAACAGGAAGGAAGATATCCATAAGAGCTATCCACCAAGTCTGCAGAGAAGCATGATGTTCATGGTGGGGCTTTCTACCTCTGCAGGACTGGATCCATTTGTGACTATTTTTATATCTTCTCAGATTATAGTGTCTCCTTCGCATTGGTTCCCAGCTACAGTTTGGAAATTGCACAATAGCCTCCCGAGCCACACCAATATAAAGAAAGTTATTTTGTTGTCCAATGACTACATAGGTGGGTCGTATCCTTACCATAGGTGAAACTCACAACGTTTAAGCTAAAACCGATGAAGCAGTGGTCAGCTGGCCATCAGTCAACTGTTTAACCACATTAAAATCAGTTTGGGCCAAAGCAATAGCAAAGCAGTCCTGAGACCCCACACTGTCTGTTTATGACAAAGTATGTGGCCGTTTACTAGTAATGTCCAAAAATCCTGTTTATTGGGATACATGTTACATGATCACATATGAGGTGTATATTTGCATAGAAAGGGCATAAACTGAAAATTCAAATGGATTGATGGCTTCTTAAAGTATTTTACTTAGACTGTGCAAAATGGTTTGTATGATACTGAAATGAGGCTGAGACCGCAAGAAAGTCAGATAGGTAAACACAATCAGTTTTCAGCATGGTTTGAGTTTAAAGCTTTCACATGCTGTCTGTGTTCTCCCGTATTTACTGTTATTTTCCTTTACTCAAAGTTTGGGAATTTCAATTCTCATTTTTAGTCCCATTGGCACGTCAAAGGGTATTATATTTTCTCATGGCAACACAGTTTTATGCAGAGCCTGCAGGTAGAGGGTACAGTGTTCTGTTAATTGTAGGAATCTTTTTATAGTAATAAGCTAATTGGTAAGATCTGTATGCAGTATCTTCCTTCAAGATGTTTTACATTACAAATTAAGTTCACATTTTGAATACATTTTATTAACTTCTTCGTTTCACTTCTGATTGTTAAAAAATTAAGCCAGAATATTATTACAGTTTAATGACCAAAGAAAAACATTGGGGACCAAGAATTATTTGGGAGTTTTAAATAGCCCTGCTTGCTCCTGCAATTCTGGCAATGTCATTCAAGAGAGCAAGGGAGGAAGGGGCAATTACCTGTGTGCTTTAAGAAACATGCAGTGGTGGGGAACACAGGGCTTCTGAATATGCAATGTCCATATCACATACAAAAGCACTAGGAAAAGCGCAAGTTTATCAGTGTAGTGAAATAAGAAAAGCTTTTCTGTATTATGAACAAAGCACGATACATATGTGATTGTGAAGCTTTCAAGGCCAAAGTGAATTCTTAAGCTTAATTCTGTCTGCTCTGATCCATCTAAACAGATTTTAGGTGCCACTGAAAGTCAATCAGATGAAGGGCTATAAGTTTTGGGTGAGTACAAGTAGAATGAGTAATTCAGAAGAAAGTCTTAAGCAATCTGTACAGGATGTAACTTACAGCCATCTCTACCAGTTTTGAGTACTCTAGAAGGATTTGGTTTTGAGATAGAATCAGTCCTAAAACCTCCCAGTAGTCCCACAAGGAGTGGGAAATTGTTTCAGCAATACCCACAGGCTAATACTTCTGACAGAGACAGAGCATGTTAGCTTTTCTCTTTTAAAATTCCTGTGTAAAGGTGATGTTTCAGCCTCCAACAGATGATTTTCCAGTCATTAGAATACACGTTCAAGAAGGCAGAATGACAAGTCTAACATTGTCATCAGCCTGTGGTGTTTCAAATACACTTTTCTTACGGGACTAGCTATTTCTCTGCCTTAATGATCACACTTTTCACAACCGGCTGCTTGTGAATTTTTTCATCATCAGAAAATTTTTTCATTATCATCAGAATTTTTTCTCCACTATAGAAGCTACGTGATTGTATAGAAAACAAAACTTACTAACCAAGGAGAGGAAAAGAGAGCAAGATGAAGCCAGAACAAGAAGGCAGTGTGCTGGTTGAGACATTGAACCTAGAGGGAGTTTTCCAATTACAGTTCTTCAAATAATGTTCCTGTATTTGTATTAAACATTTTTGAACAAAAAGGTCTGGGGCTATGACCTAGATACAGTGTCACAAAAATCGCCTTATCTGGTCACTGCCTGTGTGCTGTCTTTTCCAACAATTCTCAATTTATTTTTATTCCTCAAAGCACAATTTTAACAGGGATAGAGAATATCTCTCTGTTTCAGAAATGTCTGTAACACTGAGTTTGGAATAATCTCCAGGGAGGCAAAAGATGTGGATTTGAATTCTCTCAGAAATAGGAAGGAACTGTAACTGAGTAAAAGCAAAATACTATTGCTAGCTTATATAAAAGGAGGGCATGCTTCTCTTGGCTACTGCTTCAGAAGGAAGAAAATATTGTGTTTTCATTTTGGAAGAAGCCTGAAATGGCTCACAAAAGTCAGATGCATTTTTAGAAGATGTGGGAGATGAAGTCCTGCAGGAAGCTCCTGTGGAGGAACACTTGTCTTAAGATTGCATGCTCTGATCGGCTGAACACGACCCAACTTACTACTCTTCAAACTGGAATGATAGTCAGGTTGCACAAAATAGCATAACTGGATTTCTTAGAACAGTACAAGACAGACATAGACCTGTTGGGGCAGGTCCAGAGGAGGGCTGCAAAACTGATCACAGCATTGTCCTCCTATGAGAAGCGGCTGATAGATCTGGGGTTGCTCAGCCTGGAGAAGAGAAGGCTCTGGGGAGACTATTGTGTGTCCTTTCAGTACTTAAAGGGGCTTGTAAGAGAGATGGGGATGGACTTTTTAGTAGGGCCTGTTGCCATAGGGCCAGGGGTAATGGTTTTATACTAAAAGAGGGTAGATTCAGGCTAGATATGAGGAAGACTTTTTTTTATGCCGAGGGTGGTGAAACAGTGGAACAGGTTGCCTGGAGAGGTGGCAAATGCCCCATCCTCGAAACATTCAAGGCCAGGTTGGACAGGGCTCTGAGCCACCCAGTCTAGTGGAAGATGTCTCTGCTCATTGCAGTGGGGTTGGACTAGATGACCTTTAAAGGTCCCTTGCAACCCAAACCATTCTATTATTCTATGATTTGTCAGGGGAGCTCTGAATGTAAGATGAAGTCGATAATAAGCAAATTCACATAACTCAATAGCATTTTTCAAAGTTACCATTTTTCAAGAACAGAAATTTAAATTCTGCCTGTGTCTCTCTTAGATATCTGCTTACTTTTCTGAACTTGGGTTTATTAGCCACTTAAATAGTTAGATTTCATTGTTAAATCTTGGTTTAATGGCTATCTATGAAACTGCTAATGATAAGTACAACACAGCAGCAATAGCAAGCATTGGCTTGAAATAGGCTTTGAAAATTTAATCAAACTAAAGCACATAAAATTAAGCATTATTACACAGGAAAAAATAGACTCCACTTGCAGTCTAACTTTACAGAAGAGATGGTGAATGCAGAAAAGGACAGCATGAAAGTCTGGGAACTTTCCGCTCAATGAGATTTTCAAGATTAATTTAGTAATTGTCCAGCTCTGTCATAGTACTTGGATTACATTTCATTAACCATCAGAATCATCCTTGCATTTGACAAATAAACGGAATTAGATTTAGTGTCAAAACTTTTTGGTTGTGCAAAAAGTATGAGGTAGACAAAACTGTACAGCAATCTATGCAACTTGTTTTCCCCTTATGATGTTCTTGATAAGTCTCCAGATGTGTCCCAAATGCAAAAAAAAAAAAAAAGTCAGCTTCAGTTACTTACACTGAAATGAGTAAGTCCAGAAAAAAATGGAAGCTTTATGCTGAATTTGATTCTTTTCACTAAATGACAATTCTGCCACAGAGGTCAGGGTTTGCTAAAGGCATATAAACCAGAGTATTTAGTAATGAGGCATATGCGCTATTTTAAATGACTCAGGCTGAACTTGCATGGTGGTAGGGAGTGATTATTTTTTACTATTACTTCTTTCCCCCCTTAACAATCATTATATTTATACTGCACACCAAAGGCCAGAAGTCACAGGCATGGTCATGAGGAGGTTGTAGTTAGAGCTCTGCAGGATACAAAGGTACAATTTTTATTGTAGTCAAGAAGAAAAACCCAGTATCTTTAATTTGCAAACTTCATGATTGAGTTCCATGAGGTTTTTTCATTAGAAAATCCAGCTAATTCCCATGCAAGTTTGTAGAATTCTACTTAAACCGATTAAACATACATCATTACAATCATATACTTGCCTTTCCCTCCTTTTTAACAGACCACCTACAAACAACTTTTCCACCATTATAAACCATCTTATAAACTTATAAAAGTTTTGTTGAAATAAATTTTCCTAAAGAAAATTTAGGAATTAATTTCCCTTTTTTAAACAGAAGTTTAAAAATCAAAACTTAAGCCAATGAATCCTTTAATTTTATAAAAAACCAGCACTTGTACATTTCAAAAAAGTCTCTAGGTTTTAGAACAGATCAGAACAAAACGAGATCTGAAAAAAATCCATATTTGGGCATAGATATCTATGAGTTTAAGAGTGAATTCCCACCCTTAGATAGGAATCTTTTTAATTAATTGGAGATTCTACCGGTTTTGCCACACCACTCCCCAAATTTCAATATACTGCAGTACTACTCTTGTATAGTGCTATAAAATGTTACTTTGATAATCAAATGTTGTTTGATCCATAATGAAGGTAGTCTATCTAAAGTTATGAGAGTTAGAAACTTCTGGCAGCTTAATAAGCCCAGGAATGTCAACAGATGTAGTACTTGTCTGTTTCAAAAATATCTTGAAAGTAGAATGTTTAATATATTTTTCATGACTCCTAGTTTTCTGTTAAAATTATAGGTTACTGATAAATACTCCCTTCTCTGTATTTGAAATAGCTGCATTTCTAAATTTTGCTGCTTTTAGTATTACTCAGATTAATATACTCCTGGAAATACAGTGGTGTATCTGGCAGCACAATGAATCCAAATGAGTATGGTCTTTCCTAAAGTATACATTTTGGGTAAATATGCCTGAAGGAAGAAAAACAGAAAAGTAGATTTTAGTGCAATTTTGAACTGGAGGAATATGTCAAATCACCCTTCGCAGCAGAATTTGTTTTGGAATGTAAGAATTCATATACTGTGTTCTCTTGGACTGGCATAGTTAGGTGTGAAAAACTTTGGTAACAAGGAAATTGAATATATGGTAGTATGTTTAGATGCTTGTAATAACTTCGTATCTGCTGTGTGCACAAAGTTCCTATTTTTCTGACTGAAAGTATGGACACATCAGATCCTGAAGAAATACGTTGTTCATGACTATAAAACTAACATAAAGTATCATCAGCTCTCTGCTAAGCTTATACTTTATGCAATCTACGCATAGGAAGCACATTATTACCAAGTATTATTAAACACGATACAAAAAGTCTAAACATAATTCTCAACTTTGCATTTCTTTTGAACCATCTCAAAGAACTTCAGAGAGAGTTACTACTGCAATGTCCTGATCTGCAAAGCATCGATATGTACATAGTAAAATGGGTAACAGAAATTCTTTTCTCAGATATGCTGAAATTGCATTTTATCAAAACTTAAAAGTCACTGAACCAATCTCTTTCAAACACAGTGCATCCCTTCATTTAAGTGCAATCTACACAACAAACCAAGTCTGAAGAAATTGCTTTAAGTGCAAGTGTATCATCAACAATCCTTTTGATGGACAAACAAGAAAGGAGATTTACATTCTGACCTGCTCTGAAACTGAGAAAAGGGAGTTTTAGTCAAGAAACAGACTGTTTCTCATTGCAAAAATATCATCTCATTGTATTCGTAATCATCTTTACTTACAAAAACACAAACAAGAACCTTGTAAAACTTGAAACAAATAAGAACAACCTATAAAATATAGTATTGCCACTACTTGTAAGAGGCCACAGGCCTTACAATGAGTTTGCAAGACCTCAGGATGAAGACTTTTCAGGTTTGCTCTGCCTGAAATTGTCGTGAACTGCCAGCAATTTTTTTTTTAACTTAGTTGGACTGTAACAGCAATTTTTCTAACTGTAATTTTATAATCATAATCATTCTAGGTGATGCCTGATTTGTTTTGTTTTGTACTGTTCTGCTGCAGTTTTTGTATAGATAGTAGTAATAACTTGTTATTTGGTGCAGAGTGAGATACTTAAAACTAGCATAATGATGCAGTGCAGAGACACACTTGGTATGACAGCAGAAGTCCTGAGCAGCAGAGATACAGGAGGTGGCACAGAGGATCAGGGACATGGCATAAGGGACATGTCCCAGGCCTGAGACTGGAGGTCCCACATCTATAAACAGCTCACCCATAGTCAGTTAAAGAAACGCAGACCTGCAAAAAAAAGTGGGTTTATGGGTATCACTGAGAACAAAGTAAAAGAATTTAACATACATAAAATGCTTTATAGGCGGTGAACCAATGCAGAAAGAGAAAAATGTGTTTTATCAAGAATGCTAAAGTTACCCCAAATAATTTTCTAGAAGAAATCATTATTAAACTCCCTTTAGGGAGTAGGCAAGATTGTGATGAATTGACCTACACCACCCCAGCAGCCAGAAACCATCAACTTTAGAATCCCAGTGGGCAGCAGAACTGTAAAAAAAAAAAAAAAAAAAGCAGAAACAGGATATGTGCACACAACAACTTTAACTGCATCATTATTGAGACTTTATTATTGAGACTATAACAGTGGTGTTCTTAATTTCTTATTTTTCATTCTTTTTCTGCAATAATTTAATCTGTACTAATAACACTTTGATTAGACTCTTAAGATTTCAATTATATTAACAATTTCTTGGCTTTATGTAAGAGCTTCTTGATGGGATGAAACTAGTATTTGCATTCGTCAAGGGAAAATGCACTTCAGAAAAATATGACCTGTCTTTATTAAGGTAGACATGGCAGAGTGTGTCTAGGGAAAATTTCACTTCAGAAAAACATGACCTGTCTTTATTAAGGTAGGCATGGCAGAATGTGTTTCGCCCTTCACAAAACAGTAAGTATGAAGACTGCACAAAGAATCCCTTTTGCTGACTCAGCCTCTGAATTGCAATTAATAATTACCATGTGATATTTGACATATGCTGGTACTACTCATAGAAACAGTCTCAAAGGAGATAGAGACAGATGTGGTTAATGTTCTTTTTTCCCTTACACTGGCTTTTTTCCCTTACACTGTCACTTTACAAATACATCTAGTGTATCTGCTAGAAGGAGAATAAAAGTATGGCAATGGCACAAAACACAGTGAACGTAACAGTGGCTTGAAAACAAAATGCATGCCACAAGCAAGCTTATCTCCAGTAATACCATTGAATTAAATATTAAAATTTGTGCACATTATTAAAGAAATAAAACATTCTTGGATATTTTTGAAGTATGTGAGCTTTTCTTCTATTGATAATCTATTTTAGTGCACTCCTGAAGCAACTTGAAAGTGGCCCCTTTGGTCTTCTGAATTTTAACTATCAAGCACGGTAGAATTCAGTCAGGTTTATGTAGCAGTTTTAATACTGAGCAAAGGATATTTTCAATTTACAAAAAAAAAAAAAA
>VXBO01012475.1:40426-59699 GCA_013400135.1 Rhinoptilus africanus
AAAGTAACAGCCAGTATCCTCAAGTTTAATGCTCAAGGATTCTCAAACTTAATCCAGAAGTCTGCGCCCAGTGACTGAATAAATAGAAGCAGCATTTAGGGAACAGAAATGTTTCAAAATTGCGTGGTAACACTGAACACATATTAAGACAAAAGAGATTACAAATTTCAGATGACTAAAAAATATAAAGTATCTTTATTTAAAAAAAAGGAAACACAACAAAACCAAAGAAAAAAAAAGACCTCACGCTGAAGCTGTAAATCCAGACTACTAACCTACTTCCACTGTTCTGGCCTTAAACTGGGTTTTAAGGTTATGCAAATAATTTGTATGCATATGATGGAGAAAGTGCTTATAGGAGTAGCATACGTCGTTCAGATGCTTAGTGGCAGAAATTTAGAGTTGCCCAAATAAAATCAGTGGAACTACACTGGAACTACATCAAATAATAGTCTGGATTTCTACTTTTTAAAAATCTGCTTCTCTTTTCCCCTTACATTTCTAATATTTTAAAAAACTGCTTGTCTCTTACAAAAATTCCTACTCTTATGAACAAGCAAAGAAAGAATCTCTGATGCATGTAACATTTCTTGAGAGCAATGTATCCACTATTGCAAGAAGTTATCACACCAAGAGTCTGAGTTACCACATCACATACAGTATTTTGACAGTCTGTTCTTGTTAAATGCCAATGAAGCATGAAGAACACTAAGTTGAATGGTAAAGCTAGTTTCAAAGTAGATTCAGTTGCTGCTTGGTATTCACACCTTTATTGTCTGTCCTGGAGTCCAAAAATTACTTGTCTACCTAGTCTCTGTGCTTGAAACATGAACAAGGATTTATTATAAACAAACCCTTCATAAAAAAATGATAAAACTATGAACCTACCACTCCTGTAAAGTATTACCATTTCCTGTCAGTATTTTTCACTACTTAATAAGGACTGGCAAAAGACCAGGTTATTAACATTCTAAAGGCTGCAATCTGCAGACAGTTTGCTAGCCTTTCATCACACCACATAATTGACTCTTTCAAAATATAAATGTAATTAAACAATTTTAAGAAAATTCATGTAGGGTCAAAGACTTAGTTTTAAGAAAATAAATTTACAAAGTGTTAATCTTTGCCAAATATCAGAGTACTTAAATGCCCGGATATATAGTTAAGCACAATGTAAGTATATTTTAGAAAGATAATTTTAAATAATGCACAGATTAAACGTATTTACTAATTTATTACCCCAAAGTGTGTGAATTACTTGCAAATGACACTTTTACTCCTTGAAATAAAATATATATACTTCTAAAAAAAAAAAAGGATGAAAGTACATAAAAGAAAGAAAAGATACTAACATAACCCAGAAAAACCCCAACCAAAATTATACCTCAGATAATGGAAACTATAATTTGAATATTCAGAAACTATTAACATTGTAGACTCCAGATTGACTTAACACAAATTATTTATTATCTTCATTTTTATTAACACATCAAGTAGAGGCTGCAGGTAAAACCATAACTAGGTTGCACTACATCTTCTATACATAATAGGCAACAGTGTTTGAAAACTTACTTGGAAAATTGCTCCAAGTAAAAGAGAATTTTTTTTTTTTTGCATTCTCCCATTATAGCTTTTCACTGTGCTCTGCACAACAAATCTAGGAGAAAAAAAAAAAGAGGTATTTGTCTTGCATATAGAAGGTACCAAACATGAGAATCTTGTTTCAGGAATAAATGGGGCAAAAGAAACAGCTTTCTATTCTACTGATATTTTTCACATATGGCAAGTAATAGAGTGTGCATAGAGAGCAAAATTCATTATAAAATCCAACTATATGTTTGCAAACATTTTTCCCTTTTATAATTCACACACCCTCAATTATAAGTACGAAAATTACCAGCTACTGCTCTAAATTTGGACATCTTCCAGGTACTATTTATCCTCACAGAACTATTTAAGCTACAGTTGAAGTGTCCTTAGCAGTGTGTTAACCAAAAAATTCAGAGAAGTAAGCACCACAAGCAAACAGCAGCTACATTCAGTTAGAAATTCTACGTATTAATCTAACATATAAAGTTCATCTATTCAATATAAAGCTCGTATCCATTCACCTCGCACTATCAATTTTGCAGAGCTTTCTGGATAATATAATGGCATAATATCACAAAGATAACAAACATGTTTTACTAACCCTGCTTCCACTGAGAATAATCAATGAGAGCCATGTTACGTTTATAAATATTCCTGCTGAAATCTTCTAACAACACCCATGAGTTCTTATTAAAGATCTAAACATTATGCTAGATGCTGGTCTGAGCAAGACGATGTCCTGGGTTTACGTGGCAAGGTTTTGGTAGCAGGGGGCTGCAGGGGTGACTTCTGTGAGAAGACACCTGGAGCCACCCCCAAGTCGGATAGAATCAGTTTCAGCCAGCCGCACGATGGACTCTGCTGGCCAAAGCTGAGCCACTCAGTGATGCTGGTAGCATCTCTGTGATAGCATATCTAAGAAGGGGTAAAAACTGCTGCATAGTAGCAGCTTGCAGAGAAAAGTGAGAGAAAACAGATCAGCATAGAAGGAGGGGGAGGAGATACTCTGGGCACCAGAGCACAGATTTCCCTGCAGCCTGTGGTGAACACTATGGTGACAAAGGTTGTCCCTCTGCAGCCCATGAAGGTCCATGGTGGATCAGACATCTAACCTGCAGCCTGTGGAGGATTCCACACTCAAGCAGGTGGATGTGCTCTAAAAAAAGATGTGAACCCATGGAAAGCCTGCTCAGGAGCAGGCTGCTGGAGGGACTTGTGGCCTCATGGGGGACTCATGCTGGAGCATTCCTTTTGAGAAGGACTGCATCCCATGGAAAGGACCATGCTGGAGTAGTTTATGAAGAACTCCAGCCCATGGGAAGGACCCTTGAAGGAGATGTTCGTAAAGGAGTGCGTCCTGTGAGTGGGACCCCACAACAGAGGAGAGAAAGCAAGTGAGGAGAAAGGAGTGGTAGGGACCAAATTTTATGACCTGACTGCAGCCCTCCTTCCCCATCCCCCTTAACTGCTCCAGGGGAGGAGGTAGAAGTGTTGGGGATGAATTTGAGCCTGGGAAGAAGGAGGTGGCAGGGGGAAGGTGGTTTCAGTTTGGTTTTTATTTCTCACTATTCTACTCCGTTATTAATCGACAACAAATGAAACAAATTTCTTTAAGTCAAGTCTGTTTTGCCCATGATGGAAATTGGCAAGTGATCCCTGTCCTTATCTCAATCCATGAACTTTTTGTTATATTTTCTCCCCCATTCTGTTGAGGAAGAAGAGTGACAGAACAGCTTGGTGGGCACCCAACTAATCATACCCTACAGGAAAAACAGGAAACAGACAGAGAGAATGCTGGAGGAGATGCAATAATACTAAACAAACAAAAAAGTCTCAAAGGCCTTGCACCAAACTTAGAGTGTTTGCTAAGTTAAAAGGGAAAAAGTCAAGGGAAGAAAAATAAAGGAAAACTGTCTCTTGTCCCAGAATGTCCCAGGTGAATAACTATAAAAAGAGAAAAATTTTCACCTTCAGAGTAAGAACTGGTCATAAAACAAGGTCAGACAGATTCAGATTACTAAATAAAAACAAAGCAGGAAACATCACCTAATTAAAATCTGTAGTAGTCCAATTAGATTGCAAAAATACACCGAATTCTAAACCAATCTACTTTGTAACAAGTCCACCTATATGTTGTATTTGTAATAGCACAGCTTTTATCAGTGATTAGTTAATAATAAACCTGTTCATGCTGATGTTCATGCTTACCACTGAGGCTGCAATGAGACCCTTGCTTTTATGATCACAAGCTTGGAAAAAAGAATCCTTTATAAGCTGGACAATTATTATTCGTACTAGCATCCTTACATTTTTACAGTGGTTTTACAGCAATTTAAAATTCTCACTAAGATGCTTTTCCTTATGTTACATTTATATATATGACATGCATTTTATAGTCATTAATGGACTACTGATTATTATTTTAAATTAATTTTCTTTATTCCAAACTAATATGAAATATATTTTCTGCAGTATTCTTTTGTTTTGAATTTGATTACTTAGTCTCTCTTGGGTCTAAGCTCATGTCTTGGCTTCCACCTAAACTATAAAAACCCCTATGTATACCCATTTGTAATAATCCCAATTTCTAGATTTCTTTTACCAAGAAAGTGTCACACAACTAAGAAAACACAGAAATAGGAAGTTCAAGTTAAAAGGTGGAGTTCACTGCTTACGGCATCCAACATCTAGAATTTCAGAAAGCAAATGGAATACAGTCCTTTTCGAAGACACAAAACAACAAGCTTTGATAGCAAAGGTGTGGACTGTAGTGGTGGTAGATTCTGAGGTAAACTCGAGAGTGAAAAGAGTATCTGTTGAAACCTCAGATAAAATGATAAATCAGTTGATAAGTTCAGTAGAAAATAAGAGAGAAGTAAGGAGAGACAGAAGCATAGAGTAATGGAAAAGCACGAACATGATACAGCAGCAGAGAATACAGCAGTAGACACAGAAGCTGAGTGAGTGGTGGCAAAGAAATGTATGAGGGAAAAACAAGGAACACAGGAAAGTGGGAACATTTCTTAGTAATGGATACTTTTGTGCCTGTATTATCTCTTTCATTTTCACCATCTCTATATGACATTTTATGAAATTGCATACTTTCTTTCCTTTTCCCTATTTGCTACCCTCCAGCTATTTCTGCTGCCTCTTCTATTCTGACTGTTTCTGTCAGACAAGAGCTCAAATGAGACACCTACATTCAAGTATTATAAAAAAGTAGAAATACTCTATATGAAAAAGTACTTCTCAAAAGTCTATAATACATTGTATGTGCACTATTTAAAAAGTGTTATAAAAATCCTACCTCATAATTTTTTGCGTTTTACTATTCAGAAAATCAAATGTATAGACATGGCAGGGATCACTACAGTTAAGGCTGCAGAGCAGTTATGGATCGAAATTATCTATTTTCATTTGCTATAACTGCTGAAATTTTAAACTTACAGTTTTCTGTGATCTGTCCTCACTTGGAGAGGAACTTTTTAAGAAAAGACATCAACAAAGGTTCAGAGTTCTTCTGTCTCTAAAGTGAACAATACATATTTTTCCATTATAAAAAAAAATAAGGTAAAATTTTTCAAGCTCTTTATGAGTAACTCTAGAAATAAAAGAGTTGGGGTTAGGAAATTAAATTTGTTTTTTAAGTAGGAGGCATTTGAAGGTTCTGCCGAAAACTGACTTTGATTCAACAGTTATGAATCCTTGCCACAATGCATTATGTTTGCGTGCTTATTTTTGCATGAGATTTTTCTATTAATTTCTAACTTGTTCCCATAAAAAAGATATGATGCAAGTTTATAGTCTGATACAAAACCTAGGATAACCAAAACAAATATACTCCAAAAGGTTTAAATATCCTTCTATATACTGTAGTCTATAAATACCATCACAAGCTACCCCTGAGTCTTAGTACCCGACAGATATGAAAGTATCTGCTGGTTGCACTGTAACGATCAACCCAACACATGCTGATATGTACTTTTTGAGAAACACAATGTAAACAAAAGTTATGACCATTTGTCGTGGTTTGGACCAGGTTGGCCAATCACAAGACAAGAGATGCTCTCCCCGCTTCTTGCTCCAAGGTGAAGAAGAAGACAGATTTGTGCGATTAGAAAAGATTAAACTACTTTCATGTATTATTAGTAATAAAATAAAAAATAAAGGAAATAATGAAATAGATACAATATATACAAATGTACACAAAACCGTATCAAGCTCCCAGATGAGATGTCACTGCCAGAGATATCACTGGCAGTCACTGGGAAAGTTCCAGACTGGACTCAGTGACAAATGGGAACTGGAACACACTGACCAGGATAAAAAGTCAGATGAGCTGACGGGGTCAGACCAGACAGCAGTCATTGAGGAAGCAGCTCATTGAGGAAGCAGCCCTCAGAGAGGAGCCACCCTGACCCCTCTGACCCCTCAGCTCTTACACCCAGCATGGCGGATGGGACGGCACACCCCATTGGTCAGTTGGGGTCACCTGACCTTCCCCAGTGTAAACACCCGAGTCAGCTGACCCTGGTTGCCACGGCAACGAGTGTGAGCCAGGGCCTCTCCCTGAGCAGAGCTGGCTCTGCCTCACCCCCAGCCGGGATATCATTACAGCATGGACATTGCTATATGTTACTATACAATCATTTCAAATATTGTTATTATTCAAGGGCATTGTCTTGAAAACATATTATAAAATAGGATAGAAAATGTCATGAAATAATGACAAAACTTGACATCCTATGAAGTTCACTTCACTTACAGAGGCTAAGAAATTATTCCAAGAAGGTGAAAAAAATATTTGCATCATCAATGGCACAGGAATATTCATGATAACAGTTAATAAGTTTAACTGGACATTTTACACAGAATCACAGAATCATAGGGTTGGAAGGGACCTCTGGAGATCATCTAGTCCAACCCCCTGCCAGAGCAGGGCCACCTTAGAGCAGGTTGCACAGGAACGCGTCCAGGCTCCAGAGATGGAGACTCCTCCACCACCTCCCTGGGCAGCCTGTGCCAGGGCTCTGCCACCTGCAAGGTAAAGAAGTTCCTCCTCATGTTTAGGTGGAACTTCCTATGCTCAAGTTTGTGCCCGTTACCTCTTGTCCTGTCACTGGGCACTACTGAAAAGAGCCTGGCCCCATCCTCCTGACACCCACCCTTCAAGTATTTATAAGTGTTGATTAGGTCCCCCCTCAAACGCCTCTTTTCCAGGCTAAAGAGACCTAATTCCCTTAGTCTATCAATTTTAAGCATTCTAATTTTAGCTGAAACCAAATGATGAACCTATCTAATACTTTAAAGTATGTGAGTCTTGCTCAGGATCAGAAGCAATTTCTAATTGTCCAGGACTTCTTAAAATGCCTAAAATCAACGTTAAGGCGAAGAACGAGGTAAAGTCTGTGTCAGGACTGAAAAAACAATTCTAGATAAAAATGCAACACTGATAACAACTTGCAATGGAGAAAAGGACCCATTTGTGAAAAAAAAACTGAACTGTGCAATGAAGGATGCTTAGAAACACTGAACAAGGTACTGGGAAGTGCCTGACACCCTTTCTAAAGCTAAGAGACAGTAATAGTCTTCTGACTTCAACAGTAAAATGTATTAAATCTCCATTACATTTCATTCCAGTGGACATATTAAAACAAAAGTTACAACAATTTTTTTAAGCCATTTAAGCCATTTTAAGCCATTGGTACATTTAAGGCACAACTACTGAATGTCACTGAGAAAGGCAAGCTAAGAGCATAGGTGAAACATTGTGGTTTAAATATCAAGCTGTAGTTCATTCACGTGGTAGAATGCCTGTGCAAGAATATTCAGGCATGAGAGGACATATAGCCATGCTGAATTCTCTGTGTGCAAATCCACTTTTATTCTTTATCACTTTAGAAGCAGCCTAGAAAGCAGTTTCTTCTCATATTGAAGAAATGGCAGTTGCAAGCTAACTTTTCAATTTCACCTTTGTCCTAGGCATTTCTTTAAAAATCTTACCTTTCCATGCTTCAAGCTGTTGTGTGCGGCTAGGGTAATACTTTCAGTCACTTGTATTCAAACCTTGTATGCAAAGTCAGCTGGTCACTAATTCTATAGTTGAACAAATAGCATGATTTATTTAGCACCTAGGTACTGTATTCTATTCGTTGCCAAAATAAACTGTGCTGAAATCTTTTCTTGAACTATTGTAAGCTTTTTTCCTCTGTTTTTCAGGGATATGTTTTGTTTTGTTTTGTTGTCCTGGTTCCAGTGAGAATAGGGTTAGTTTTCACAAGTGGCTGGGATGGGACACAGCCAGGTTGGCTGACCCAAACTAGCCAAAGGGGTATTCAATACCACGTGATGCCATGCTCAGTATATTCCTCTATCAGTTGTGGTGGTGGTGTTTTCCTCTTTCCTTTGCTGTTCTATTAAACTGCCTTTATCTCAACCCACGAGTTCTGACTTTTTCTTCTGATTCTCCCCGTCCCACTACTGGGAGCTGGAGCTAAACCATGACATTTGTTTAGTTGGGTTTTTTTGGAGCTGAAAGACTCTTTCAAAACTTAAGAGGATATGTATCAGACATTACTTAATGTTACCTATAAATATTACTGGAGACTAAAACCTTTTTTCCTCCTTTATTTTTCTTTAGGTAAACTGTCTTGAAATGAGTTTGAAGTGTATAACTGTATCACAAAACCAGAATTATTAACTTCCTTTCTAAATATGAATAAATTCAGTCTTAAATAAATATTGTTTTGGTGGTTTTTGTTGGGTTTTTTTTTTTAATGTTCAATTGCCAGTAGCTATTACTACTATTACTAAACATTCCAAGATGGCTTAACACTTGGGGAAAAAAAAAATATTAAAGTTTCCAAAAGAAAGAAAAAGTTAACTCTTTAAAATCTAGACTTTCCTAAAGCATGATAGAATTTCTTAGTGATATGCAAACTCCACTGTACTGACATTATGAATTCTTGTTATACGAGTCTTTTTAGAACTATTGGTGTGTAAACGCACAAATTTTGTCAGAGTCTTTTTAGAACTATTGGTGTGTAAACGCACAAATTTTGTCAGGGAAAATAGTGTCCTCTCCTAGCAATTCTTCTAGGCTTCATAAACAACCTTCGATGTCTGTCATTAAAACAGGATCTGGGAATAAGCACTGGAAATTGCCTTATAGTTGATTACATACATATTACTTGAAGTGCTGGACAACTCAGTAATAGCTCTAAAAATAATTTAGACCCAGAAATTACTCCTCAGTTGTCTGTGGTCTACCGCCTCACACCAAAATACTAAGATTAAATTAATGGTCAAAGACTAACAGAATTAGTGTCACAAATGGTAAAATCCCTGGCTTTTGAGAGAAGTGTAAGTGGGTTTATTATGTTGTAGTACTGGGTAAACAGCATGACACTTGCATTTTGTTGTTTATGCATTTGGGAAAATATCAGGGAAATATAAAAATAAGTAGAATGAGTTCATTATTTTCTAGGTAACGAGAACAAGAACAAAGCAGAAATAGCAACAATAGAAGTGCATTAAAAAAAAGAAACCTTTTATGTATTAGATTCTAAATACTTTCTTTTACTAATTCAATAGACATTCATAATTACTGGAAAAGCAAAAACAAATGGAAAATGGGAATAATAGACATGAATCTACATGTTAGTAATATCTCAGTCTCATGATTCAAACTGAAAATAACAAATTACCAGCAATAAGAGTAAACATAAACCAAAATGAATTAATCCAGTGGCAAAAACACATGTAGAATATTGATTATTTTTTCTTACATGTTTTGTGCAGTTAATATTGATTATGTTCAAAAATTCATGTCCTCTTCCATGCTATTCCACCAAGAGGTGCTTCTGTAGGTTTTTAGCATAATTCTTATTAAATTCTTGAGGTATGTAACGACAAGATACTTTCAACCTGTCGTTTCTTCTTTGTCCATCCTCAAGAATACCTGTTTAAAAAATTATTTCCTTTTTTTCCTCACTTTTCCTTGTAGCCCAAGGAAATTGCAAGAAATATAAAAAAAAATGTATTAGTTAATAGTATTTGAAAGGCTGTCAACTTCTGCGTTCAGTCTATTCACATTTGCAAATATGCTTCTCTGTAGGTTCATGTGAAATATTCAATTAAGCTTTTTTCTTATGTTTGTGCGTAGCATGAATAATTTCCATTATTTCTTTCTTTTATATCACCAGTGATCCATCAAGTGGCTTGTACTTTATTTACAACTAATATAATTTAAATTTTTCCAGTGATACTCCAGATAATCTTTATACACATGGTATCTTTCTCATTTCTGAAATTACTTTTTTTTTAACTTTTCCCATACAAACATACATACCAGTTGCATGAGGTATAGGCTTTCAGGCTTTACTGCTGGTTTATGATCAGAGTAATGTTATGTTACAGTTTTTTGGTAATGACAGATTGGTTTTATACATATTAATATGTATTTTGCCTAGAGTGCAAACTATATAAAATAAATAAATACCCCCCCCAAAAAAACATAGAACAATATAGTATGAAGGATCTATGAATACAGCCAAATAAGGAACTCATGACCATGTTATCTTCAATCAAGTTAAGCAGCAACTAAAAAGTTAGTCGCAACTAATTCAAGTTATCTGTCAGAAAACAGACAAATACAACTCTACACTGCGAAGACAGCTAAAAAGTGAATACAAACTTAATGAAAGTCTGAAAAATAAAGGTAGCAGAAGGAATAAAATGCCATGCTTATTTGTAAAGCCACATAACAGAATAAATATTTAGCAATAAGAGCCAATAATCTTCTCAGAAAAAGTTTCTGTATAGAATTTTGAGGTTGTCAAATATTACAGTCATCAAGTTAGGACCTTTCAAGAGGAAAAGAGTGACAAATGAAAATTAAGAGGTTAGTTAAAAATGGACAAACTGGAAATTTGCTGAAAACCTTCAGAGACAAGGAAGAAGTGATTCCTTTGGTACTCATCCTCCTCCCACTTTCTAATCAATCTTGGTTTAAATTAAATGAGATGGAAAAAAAGGCAAATTTTAATTTCTGGAGTGAAAGTGAAGACATGATCTATGGTGCTTCAGGTTCATCATTAAAATAGTAATAAAAAAGTGGAAAACTCACATGAAATGTGTAATTTTTAATGCTGCAATATAAAAACAAGTTTAGAAAATATGTATAGACTAATCGTAAATAAGCATAGAAAAAACTACAGTAACTGACAGAAATACATTGATATGTCATTAACTAACTGTTTCCTGTCAGTAAATCTATACAGACTCTCTCAAGACCTGTAAGAAGACATTAATAGATCACCCTAGTTCATTGTTTGTGTATACATTATTCAATTATAAATATAAAGTTTCTGCTCTCACTGCTTAGTATTATTCTGCTTTAAAAGACCATTCATGTCTGCATTTACGTAAGCACAGTTATGGGACACCTATGGTTCTATATAGTGAGCCTAAAGCCTTAATTTTATTTCTTGACTATTATTAATTTCAAAAAGATTTTTTTTCCTTGTAGTTTGACTTTCCATTCTCAATTATTGTTGATCAAATCCATGATGAATTCTTTAGAATACGATATTAGAAGCATAGTGACTTCTTACTAGACATACTACATACTTTGCTGACAACAATTTTCACAAAAAGAATAAATATTGGTGAAAATAAGTTTATATTTTTCTGTCTATAAGGGGAAAATATAGTTCTTTTGAAAAGCCAATAATAAGCAGGTTATTAGAGCAGTCTTCAGACATGCCAATATGCAGTAAACACGTAGTTAGTTAACTCTTAAGAAAGGATGCTTTTGAACTTCCTAGTAGTTTGCCAGAGATTTACTGACATTTTTTTCCTTGCCCAATTTATCACAAAGCCATCCTGTAGTGCAGGGGAAACTACTGGTTATTAGTTGCTTAGCTGGATGTTTGTTGCTAGTATGTAGCTGATATTATTTAGTATTACTTTTTGGTATCACAACCAGAACTTTTCTGATTGAAAATTTTAGTTTTCTACATTTCCAGTGTTTTGTGTAAGAATTAAAGGCTATTTATCCTTCTTCATCGTGGGGGCATACATTTGCCTTCAAGCCTGCAGTTTTCAGAATTAAGTTCAAAAATTGATTTAGTTACTAAAAAACCATTCAACTGTACACTCCAAAAATGTGCAAATCGGTGGGTCTTTTAGTGGAAATATAGAAACTGCATTACAAATACATTTTTTTTTTTTTTTTATTGCTCAGGAAAGAAATTTAAATCTAGGTCTCTGATACCCTAGAGAAGAGTTCTAAGTGCCGGTCCTCAGTCTACGAGCTAGCTGTTTGTAGTGATTTGCTTTGTTATGGTTTAAGCTGGTGCGCAAATACCATTATTAGCTTTTGTTTTTCTTAAGAAGTGTTCTCGAATAAATAATCTATCTGGGATTTATTCAACCATTTAGATGAGCCCAGTCATTGTCACTTTTTCTTGTTTTCTTTTTAATTCAGTAATGTACATATTCTTGCTCTTTCTTATATTCTTCCCAGGAAATATGCTTTCATCAACTCGTCTGAGAAGGGATGCAAATCTTTGTATCCAAATGCTCCTTCACTCTGACTGGATCTGATTTTTGTATCTCTTCATGATTCCCCACAAGATAATAAGGACTAAGAAAACTAGTACTATCCTCATTTTATTACAGTGTTATTTAAACTCTTATGGTATATATGATACTGTTTAGATATTATCAAAGCATAAGAAATTTAAAGAAAATAGTGTTTTAGAGTAACATTTTTGCTATCCATTTACTCTGTAGATTGTCTAAACTGTTGTATCTCACTTCCTTGAGTTTGACAAATAATGAGTTCAGTTGCAGAAACTGCCTGTGAATTTCTACAGGTGAGGCTGTTTTTGTTCAGAGTAGTATAGACCAAGCTCTATGGAAGTGTTTGATGCACCCAAAAATGATCCCTCTAAGCCTTTTATTTGAATGGACTAGGACACAGGAAGTTCCATATGAACATGAGGAAAAGCTTCTTTACTTGGACAGTGGCATAGCACTGGAACAGGCTACTCAGAGAGGTTGTGGAGTCTCCTTCTCTGGAGATATTCAAAACCTATCTTCTCTGCAATCTTGAGAGGGTGCAAATATTTAAGTGTGAACAGTTGGCTTTGGTGTTTAAATCCTCTTTGAGCAGGCCATCCAATAAATCAGAATCCTTCTACAGAATTCCTCTTCTGTTTTGCAAACTTGTACAATGACAGGTCGTGAAAAAGTTGTATAAGAAAAGATCAGTATTCAATCAAATGCAATATAATCCTGAATACTGTATTTTGTAAACAAAAGGAGCACTACGCTGGGTCTGCTTTATAATATGTTGTAAATCAAAATCAGCAGATCAATAAAGCAAAAGTGATGCTGTTGACTATTTGATTGTCAGATGACATTTCAGGTTTTTCTTGGGGTTTTGGAGGGGGAAGGTTGTTTTGTTTTTTCTTAAATCTTTAAACTATCTCTGATGAGGTCCCATGGTGTGAATGCCCGTTTGTGACTGGACTACATTAGGTGTGCTCTGGGAGCACAGTTTCCAGTTTAGCTTCATTCCAGAGGAATCCAGTTCATGCATTCAGTCTGTTTAGTTGTCATCGTCAAAGCACAATAAGTAGAGACAACTACGAGGACTGTTCCAAAAATACATTTCTCATCTAAACTAAAACAGTAATATAGTAAAAACTTGAGTCCTCTCAGTCCTGGTTCAATTTTGTCGTTACTTTAAAATCTGTTTTGAAGTGGTAGTAAAATTCCTGGAAACTGTTACAAAGGAGTAGATACACTTCAAATTTAATCTCAGTTGTCTGGATGCAAGAGCTTGTGAGGTACCAAGCATCCATCTTGTTAAGAAGCTTGCATGAAGACACATCAAAACTAAGAGTCCTTAATCTAAATATTGAATGATGTGAAAAAAGTGCTAGCATCTAATGTCACAAATGCTGCAGCAGCCAAGGCACAATGTCTAACACGGCATAAACTTGTAGTAGTAAGTTTTGAATTACTTTATTCTGCATTACTGGTAAACCATAAAAGGCCGCTGAAAGAAAGATGAGACTACTGAAAAAAACATTTAACTGGATAAAATAATAAACAGTTTTAATATCCAAAGCTCTCTATTTAAAATGTCATTTTTAAATCATGAACAGCTGTATTGTATTTTAAATTAATCTTGTAGCAATGCAGATTTTATCTACTGCCATTTTAATTTGACAGTATTTCATAAGCATTTTCCTCCATTTACCCAATACTCCATCACTTTAGACTGGATATCATTTATTTATAAAACTAGAAAATCATATCCTAAGGCAATACACTGCAGGAACCTTTCATGTTTAAATGACAGCTATTGAAGGAACAAGACATGCTACAAAAATAATGCTAGTGAGTAAGAACTTCCATTATAAGAATACATTAAACTGATGCATTACCAAACCTCTTTGATGTTCTGTATCATTTATCAACAACATTAAGAATATGAAAGTTTTATTCAGAATGACTAGTTTATTAAATCTGTTTCTTAACATGTTTCACATAAAATATTAAAGATTTAAAAAAATAATTATACTTTAAAAAATTGTATTTCATTACAACACAGTAAATATAATATTTCTTCTGAGTATATCTTAGCCTGTTAGACTATTCATTAGAATGTTAGATGAGATTAGCCAATGTTAACAAAATAAATACCAACATCCTAGCACAAGAAAGAATATATTTTTCCACAGCGGAGTTAATAAAAATCAAATATATTTCATGGCTATAAAAATGTAAATGACTTAGCAGGGGAGTATGAAATAATATATTAGTAAGGACCAAAGTATCCCAAGACAAGGAACTACAACTTTTAAAAGCCTTGGTGATTTCAAGTCTTAATGGTCTCTTGGTCTCAGTGCTTACTTTTGTTATTTTTTCATCTTAGTATTATTCCTTCCTCTTCACATTCTTGTATCTCTACAAGAGCATTAACATTCACATTGTCTCAACAGCTGATTCTGTTAGACCAATTAATATAGTTTCTTTCAGTAAAGTTTCTTTCCAAAGAATGTGGTAGGCATTATATTAACTTTACATTTTACTAAGGAGTTTGGTAGCAGAACTGTTGTTCTGGAGCAGCAGTCTTGAAAGATGAATCTAAGGATGAATGCTAAAGACAAACTAGTAATGGTTGCAGATACACAGTGACAGGGAAAGGCAAGACATCAGCTCCACCTGCCCAAAAGGATGTAATGAGCAGACATTCTGCATAAGCCACACATTTTGAGTCCTTTACACTCCCAGACAGTTAGAGAGGGATCGCTTTTTAGCAACAACCCTGCTACTTCCACTGTTGTCGCTTCATCTGCATTGCTGGGAGATCAAACAAGATCCCAAATGTGAAGTGTTTATGAACAGTGATAATGCTTCTGACTGGCAGTCTGGCATAACAAAACTGGTACCAAATTATCCATAAAAGTCTTAGACATTTTCTAAACTTGTGACGGTATTTTCCAAATCTCTATTTGTTTTCATATTTTACAGGACTTCCAATTTAACTGAGATTAAAAGAAATTTTTCATTGTAAAACTATCTACTCTTTTCATACTATTGTGCTTTTGTCTGATAAAGATATATCAATAGCAAGATTTTCTAAACTACGGTCTCATGAAAGAATGAATAAGGGTGGTAGCTTTGGAAATGCTAAAATGACTAATTTGTGTGAGAGACTGTGTATCTGTGTGCTCATAGCTGAGTAGCTGGAACACTGGGATGACAATTGGCTATTTCAGCTGCTAAAGTTATTTGACAGATTGAAATGGATGTGTACAAGAAATGTTATAATATGATTTTTCATTGAGAATTTAAATATATGCACATGATTATTCTGCATCTGCTTTAGTAAATGGATTTTTTCTTACAAAGAAAACTTTTCTAAGTCCTTTTAGGTCTTCAGATTTTAGTTTGTTTGCTTTTAATTAATAAAATTCAAATGCCAGATTATTTTACATAGTCAGAAATCAAAAAGTGTTTGATTGTAAATCCAGTCCTTGCTTAGTAGTAGAAAAAGAATACTTTTTTTTCTATTTAGGTCCTAATGTCATCCATAAGGAATTTATTAAACGAACAAAAAAATCCTTTCCGGAATAATAGACACTGAATTTATATTCAGTGCAAAGAACAGGGTTCTCTCTGGTATATCAGGCACAAACCGGGTGGGATGAGGATGAAGGGGTATTGAAATAATAAACCTTGCTAGATAGTAGGAAAATACCCACGGGTAGGATTTCCTTACAGTTGCCTATCAAAATACCATGATATTTGAAACGAAAATACAAGTGTCCTCAGTTATGAAACTATATTGAAAAGAACCCTGGAGATTTTCAATGACTTTAATGATATGATCAAACTAAACCCAGCCTGTAGAAGCGCAAATAAGATTGCCCATGCTGCCAATTAATGTGAGGTAATAAATACAGATGCTGAGATGTTGAAAATATGTGGAGAACGTATCTGTCTCCTAAGCTGGAACCATCACAGTGGAACTCAATATGGCAACACTCCAGAACTGATACCAGCTTCCTCCCATGCTTCAGAGCAGACTGATTTTTTCCCCCTCTGCACCACACACTTCAGAGTAAGGGAGTTCTAACATTTTACTTTCCAATATGCACTGACCTTGCCACAGACATGACACCACATTTGATGTTTTAAATGTATTTCAAAATGTACAGCTCAGAAAGATTAAATTTACAGGAAGAAAGCTAAGGAAAACTATCACAGCTTTATTCCTAAAGAGGACTTCAGGAAAAACCTTTCTGAAGAGCCACACTGCTCTAACACAAGTTTCTAGCACAAGAATCTAAAGGAGAAAAATTAATGAAGGAGAAGCTCTCCTCCAATTATATTTCAATTATATTTCAATGTATAATCCAATTATATTCAAATATATTACAAATCTATTTCCTCAAAAAAAAAATAAGTAGTGCGATAGTATTGTCAACGACGTAGACAGTGACATAGAGTGCACCCTCAGCAAGTTTGCCGACACCAAGCTGTGTGGGGCGGCTGACACGCTGGAGGGAAGGGATGGCATCCAGAGGGACCCTGACAGGCTGGAGAGGTGGGCCCATGCCAACCTCATGAAGTTCAACAAGAACAAGTGCAAGGTCCTCCATCTGGGTAGGGGCAATCCCAAGCACCGATATAGGCTGGGCAGTGACTGGCTTGAGAGCAGCCCTGAAGAAAAGGACCTGGGGGTTCTGGTGGACGAGAGGCTAAACATGAGCCGTCAGTGTGCACTTGCAGCCCAGAAAGCCAACCACATCCTGGGCTGCATCAAGAGAAGCGTGTCCAGCAGGTCCAGGGAGGTGATTCTGCCCTTCTACTCTGCTCTGGTGAGAACCAACCTGGAGTACTACATCCAGTTCTAGATCCCCTACTACAAGAAAGAGATGGACGGGCTGGAACGTGTCCAGAGAAGCACCATGAGGATGATCAGACGGCTGGAGCACCTATCCTACAAAGATAGACTGAGAGAGTTGGGGTTGTTCAGTCTGGAGAAAAGAAAGCTCCGAGGAGACCTTATTGTGGCCTACCAGTATCTTAAGGGGACCTACAAGAAAGTTGGTGAGGGACTTTTTAGGATGATGGGTAATGGTAGGACTAGGGGGAATGGATTAAAACTAGAGATGGGTTGTTTCAGAATGGACGTTAGGAAGGACTTCTTCACCATGAGGGTGGTGAGACACTGGAACAGGTTGCCCAGAGAGGTGGTGGAAGCCTCATCCCTGGAAGTTTTTAAGGCCAGGCTGGATGGGGCTCTGAGCAACCTGATCTGGTGGAGATGTCCCTGCTCACTGCAGGGGCTTGGACTAGATGACCTTTAAAGCTCCCTTCCAACCCAGAACATTTTATGGTTCTATGATTGTTATACCAGAGCATGCTCATAGAAGTATCCCAAGCTGTTCACAGCTGTTCCCTGGTTGGGATAGCCAAACACTCACAGGTGCTGCTAAATTTTGTTTCCAATTCTAGAAAAAAATTCTTCAAGACCTTTTATATCTTTCACAAGCTGCTCAGATTCTTTCTCTCCACTAAATCTTACTTGATAAAAACTTTAAATTAACAGCTATTCATAAATGTGTTCTTAAGACTGTCGACTAGCATCCTTGGTACAGGTTTTGAGATTCCAAACACAAATCATCACGTATTTAACAGAAACTATCATTCAAAACCCAGTTAGTGATGTCTATACAATGCAGTGTTATACATTCTCCTAATTTTATCTTTGGAATACCTGGCTTCCTTAAGTGTTCTAAAACATATCACTATTAATACAACTGCACTGAAAATTAAGATATCTTGGTACCATTACATTATTTTTAATAGATAAAATGAAACAGTTTCTTTGGTTGGTTCCCCCACCCCACAACAGAAGGGCAGAGTCATTTCCATTAGTACATTTCCACTAAAAATTTGCAAAGAGAAAGACAGCTTTTAATCATTAAAACTCCTCCAACAGTGACAAGTAATTCAGTGCCTACCTTGGCAACCTCACTGGGCCCTCTTATTAATTTGAACTGCATGCTTTCTTGGCAAAGGCAACATTGCTACTGATTTCTACCATTTCTAACAAAGACCCCTCTTCATGGACCCTAAACCTGGGAATTTGCTAGTACAATCTGGAATCAACCACACAGTGCGCAAACGTACAATGTGTGAAGCATTAGGGAACCAGTCTCAGGTGGCCTGAGTTGAAGGGACTTCAAATCAACCATCCAGTGTGTGCCAGCTCTTTCACTATGCAAGATAACTGTCTATTCATAAAACCAAAAGGATATTTTATATCAGTAAGCCTCTTTTCTACCTGATTTGTAGGAACAATCAAGGTAATCAGGTGCACTTTTAGGTGTCTAAATAGTGCCAACTGTGCCCACAAATAATAGTACGTTGAAAAATAAAGCATTCACTTCAAAAAATAAAGATCATACAGTTATGTTGCATAGCTTACATAGAGGATGTATTTTTTTTTTTTTAGAATAAATCATAGTTTCTGAACAATAAAAACGAAGAAAGAACATAAATTTCTACAGAGTGCACAGGCATGTGGGCAGAAAAATTCAACATATAAGGTGTCTGAGCAAATCCAGGGGGAATTAATGATCTGCTCTGTTCAAGAACATCTAAAAAACAATGCCATCTGGTGTTAAGCAGAATTCTAGCCAAGAGCTGGCAGCAATATAGGTTTGACAACCTTGACATAAAACCTACTTACTCTCAGTGCCAATTATGCTCTCCTTGCCAGTTCAAAAGCATATCTTTCCAAGAATGGCATTTAGCCCCTACTGGCATCTGAAACACCACACAATCTATACACCTCAGAGATTAAAGTAAAAACACTTATGCAAAGCACCAAACAAAAATAACAGAATCATCTGGATAAACACACCAAATACTAAATAACAGTTCATTGTTTAGAATCAGTAAGAACTGACAGGCTGCCCAGAGAGGTTGTGGAGTCTCCTTCACTGGAGACATTCAAAACCCGCCTGGACGCGTTCCTGGGTGATGTGCTCTAGGTGGCCCTGCTCTGGCAGGGGGGTTGGACTAGATGATCTTTCGAGGTCCCTTCCAACCCTATGATTCTATGATTCTATGATTCTATGATCAGATA
>VXBO01012475.1:77825-99283 GCA_013400135.1 Rhinoptilus africanus
TTATTTTACTAGACCATTTTCCATAAACCCGTTGATGAATTATTAATAATTAACTATTCTGCTTTCCTGAAATTTTTGTATTTTCTTCACACTTATAAATTCTTTAACATTGTAAAGAAAGAATGATTAGGAATCAGTGTCATTAATTTTATTATTTTGTTTTCCAAATTTTTTTGAAGTTTTGTGATATCTTAAGATAAAAACATACTTAAAGGATCAGGGAGTTCTTAGTTAACTTTTTCAAAAGGCACGGCTATTATTTATATGACTTTTAGAATTTAATAGAATAATAAAAATATTAACAATGCTTTAATTTAGTAGCTGAAATGCTCCCCAAATAATACTGAAATAAAGGACTTTGAACTACAAGCTTGATGTACTCTATAGCTTGTTCAGAAACATTTAAGATTTCTTTTTTTATTATTATTTTCTGCAAAATAATGGATAATTTTGTCTTTCAGATCTAGTAACAGATTTATAACACTGATATGATTTCCAGAGTTTGAGTAAAAATGAACACATTTTTGTCTCTAGACCCACCTGGACATCAGTTTTCCATATTTGCATTTGGCCAGCCTTATCACTTACCGTTATTCTGTATATGTCAGTTTACATTTATAATATCAGTGTAACCATTCCTTATTTTATAAGTACTTTTAATTTTTTTATTTAATTTTTCTCTTTAATGAACAGTTCCTTTCAAGCAACCATTATTTCTCAATAATATAACTGAGAGAGAAGCACCATGGAATATTTTTCAGGTTTTAAGAAGTATTTTTTAGATTTGTACATAGAATGTACATTGCATTCCATCTAATTAGTGGAGATGTATTAAAATTTACAGTCCAACACTGAGTTCCTTTATCCAAAAATTGTAAGCAGAAGAGTGAATGAAGGGAGGTTAAAGAAAAATAAAACATATATACATTTAATGCTAGGTCAACATGACCTTGTCTTTGTCTTAGCTAGACAAAACTGAATTCTGGTACTGCCGTATAATCTGAATTTTTGTCTTCCTGTAATGGCATAAAGCTCCTTACTCATTTAGGGTGATAATAAGTAAACCTTTTCACAGAAATTAAAATTACTGAATTAGTCACCATTCCTAGTTAATTGCAAACTAGGACCGTCCAATCTACAGACTTAAATACTTTGTTTCTCCCTAGATTAATAAATCCTACCAAATTATTACCGGGTTTTTTTGTTTTTTTTTTTGTTTTTTGCTTTTGAGCCATAACAGAGCAACAGAAACTCCAGAAGCAGAATAAGCTTTATGATTTTAATTTCTATAATTCAGAATTCAAAAATTAAGATAAACAAAGGTTCCATTACTGAAATACTCAAAGTTATTCCTTCATATTGCTGAATTTATTTAATTCCTCTCTCTAGACCACTGTCTGCAAGTTATAGCAAATATACAGTATGCATTCTTGAAACAAAGATTCAGGGACATTATCTTAACTTTCATTACAAATTATTAAATTTACTTGCGAAGCAATAAGCAAAACTGAATTTGCCACTTCTTTATATCTTTGAGATAATATAATCACACATATTAATCTGTATTTTTAATAAACAAAAATGCAATATAAGAAAAATTTTAAAATTCATTATAAACTGCTATAAAAAATGAAAGTTCTTACTGGTACAAGAAGAATGTTCCTAGAATGCATTTTCAATTTTAGTAGGGTCGTAATTTATATTTCATACTCAGTACAACTAACCTTTTTTTTGGAGTAGCAGCGTTATTGTTGTTTTTCTCAATTAAGTCCCTTTTACTACTGAGGAATATAAAATATCAGACTTTCCAGAAGACCCATGATGTTGAAGTTAAATAAATTAAAACAATAGAGGGAAATACTCAGCCATTTCTCTTTGTCAGGAAATCTTCAACAGACATCAATGCTCTGGTAAAACTCTTACAACTGCTTTTGTTTCATTAGTATGTTAATTGAAGCTTTTTTTATAAGTTTCTTTTTTAAGGTCTGCTTTATATTTGAAGATGATTCCTATGAAAATTTTATTCAAGCATGAGGTGGAAACATTACTGACAATTTTCTTCTGTGATCTCCAGTATTTTTTAATCAGTAGATTAGAATTCAACAGTTGCTCTAATGAAAATGTATGCAGTAGTTTACAAAAGCTACTTCAAATATTTGTTCTGCATTGAAATCAGATCCAGTGTTTCTAGAGAAGATACAAAGAACAGAACTGTTGTTTTCTTTTATTCCTTGCATTACTTTTGCAAAGGTAGACAAACAGAAGATGTATTTTCACTTGGAAATAAATAGGAAAAATAGTCAGCAGTGATGCAATAACATGTGTGGTAGATTAAGATTAAGAATGAGGAATAAACAATCAGCCTTGTGAGCAGAGTCTACAGTAAGACTGACCTCTAAAATAACGAATCCCTTTGGTAGTTCTCAGAGAATTCTGACCTTGTGTTTTGTGAGAAATTTAGAAAATATTAGTGTATGGTGGTTTTTTTTCTTTCAGCCTTTATTTTCCCACATCGTCCCTTCAAAAATACTTCTGAATATTCTGGTAAGTAACAGGTTTTTTCCAAAAGTAACTAAAGAAAACAAAAATCCAATGGTTTCAGTGATCCTGGGCTGAAGATAAGACTGGCAGTTATTTTCAAGATCATGTTCACGGCTATATCCCACCTAAAGTTGAGATAATATGCAAGTGTAGGTAACCATAGAAAAATAGCACAGGAAGAAATGTTGTTTTTTATAAAGAACATTGCAAATACAAAGAATTTTTTCCTAGGGAATTCAAAACATGGTTTTGTTGTCTAAAACATACAAAACACATAATGGACTGTCATTAGTTGCTTGGCAACAATATATTTGATGTTCTTCTGTTGAATTTCATATTTCATATTGATGTATTAATTAAAAAAAATCAGACTCTAAAAGACTTTTTTAGACCACACTTGAGTGCTTTAATTGAAAAAACCCACTGTTAATATTATTGGAGATTTGTCAAGAGCTGTTATTAAATCAGAAGACAAAAATGTATATAATCCCCAGTGATACATAATATTATTTAGGTACCATTAGTACTGAGTGTTTCTATTTTTAATTGGGTTTTTTTAAACGTCTATTCCTTAAAAAAGGGAAAGGGAGAGGGTTGCCATTCTGTACTTGATTAGAACAGCCTCAGCAGTGAAAATATTCTGCAACAGCTGAAGAGTTAGACCTCTGCATACATATTTGAAAACTGCAGGTTTTTCCCAGTGTCTGAGATAGCCCTGAATTCAGGTAAATTGTATTTACTTTGTATGTATTTTGTTATGTATTTATGAGTATTGCCATCACTCATAAGAGGCCACAGGTATTGTACTGAGTTTGCAAAGCCTCAGGATGAAGACTTTCCAGCCTTGTTCCATCAGAACTTGTCTTGAACTGTCCGGTGATTTGTTTTCACTTGAACCCAGAGAGACTGGGGAAGGGTGATCATAACACCAGGTAAAGATACTATATAGAGTGTGTATCACAATTTAAACTGTGTCATAATTAATGAAATTTCGGCTGGTATTCTTTATTTTTTTTTCCTTCTTTTTTTTTTCTGTAATAACTAAATCTTGAGTAATAGTAATTGTACAATTAGATCATAAAGGTGTCAATTATATTAATTATAAATTCTTTTCTTCCCATGTTTCTTTCTTTGTCTTTTATCCATAACAGTGTTTTGGGCATAACCCTGAAGCTTAATCTTACACAGCACCTTCTTTCACTGTTGAAATAGAATCAGTTCAATCTCCCACTATTAGAGTTCATCCAACTTTTACACAATACTTAAATTTTCAGACTGATAAAATAAATCAAAGGCGGTTCTGAAATATCTTGCCTCTGTACCTCTACCTTGCCTCTATCATGACTCTAAATGTTTCTTGCTGTGTAATAGCAGAACATCCATAGCCTCTTTATCTAGAGTTTCTTTGCTCCCCCCAACCCCCCAGCTCAATTATTTAGAAAAGAAAAAAAAGTAAAAATTGAAGTTAAAACCTGTAATTCCAGTAATTCTAAAATTTCTGCATTGCTTGTACATGTTTATCATAAAAAAAAATAAAAAAATGAGATGTATAACAGAGGAACATTAGTTAATTGAATAAGTAATGAATTTTTTCTATAATAAAAGTTTATCTATGGTATAACGTATGGACTGCTCTTTGTAAGGCTTTTAAAATATGAATTTACCTGAGCACTGCTCACACGTTATTTCATTCATACTGCCAATTATCTTTAAAAGAAAAGTTCATCCCTCTCTTGGTGGTAAACATTTTGAGCCAACAGTGAGCTCTGAAAAGGCAGGAAGAGTATCAACAGAAAAAAATCTGCTGCTTTGTCAGCACACTGACTACTAGACGTGAGGACAAAGCCACACAGAGAGCAACAAAAGCTAACCGAGACTCTGGAAGGTGGAGTGTCTGGATTGAGGGAGGCATCTGACTCCAAGCTCAAAAAACCCCATGTATTGTGCGGCTGACATTTACTGATCTTCTACGTGACTGCAAAACTTGCAAAACTTCTAGTCCATCCATACAACCCCTTAGCCAGTCCTGTACCATTTACCTTTCTTCCTGTCCAGAAGTGAGATAGCATGAAAAGATTTTGAATATCAGAGCCCTACAGTGGTGGAATTATAGTCCTGAAAATTAAATTATACCCGTTTGGACCGTGGCAAAAAGATTACCCAGAGTGATATTTCCTGAAACTGATGGAACTACAGTGCTAGTTGAAATGTGGAAGTGTTAATGTTGGAAGGAAATATCAGAAATATGGGATTAGATGCTGTCTGGGTCATATTTGTATCTGTCTGGCCTAAGAGCCAGAGCAAATCTTATTTCAGAATTTATTTAAGACTTTATTTGCTTATTTAATGCTGGGGATAAAGCAAACCACAGTTCTGTGTGAGCATCCAGCTGCAGGGTACACTGTGACAGGGATCACACAGGGATGCTGAGGAAGGTATAAGGAAAGAGCTGCAATGGCCCAAGTGTTGACGGAACTGCTGAAGCTGAAACCTCACATGCCAGACCAGGTGGGGACTCCATTAACACAGCTTTAATGTAATAGCTGTTATTATCACCCAAACTGTTAATAAATAATGAAATTGAAGTGTAGGCAAAAAGAGAGGACTATTTTAAGGCAAGGAAAGTTACTACATTTAATGTATTCTCCCTGTGCAGATCATTTATGCTATTTTTTACCAATATTTAGCATATCTTTGTCAGTTGCCTACCTCAAATTTTAATTCCAGTAGTCTTTATTTTTCTCTTCAAAATAGGTGTCACAGAATCTCACATTTTTTCCATAGCTAATCATTATACAATTTTTTTTTATATAAGTTCCAAAGGTCAATAACAGTTTCTGTTGTCGTTGTAACTGGAGAAAAGACTACATTGAAGAATTTCTGTGGTATATAAATTCGGGAAAATCTGAAGTTTGTATCACAGCTTCCTTTGGCTCCTCAGATGCAAACTTGGAGAAGTTTGCTTTCTTTTCAGAATCTGCTTTTTTTTTCTTTTATATTTAGTGGTAGACAATATAAAAAGCATGAGGGATGTGCAGCTGCAGTACATATAAGTGAATCACGTAAGATTTAGGCATTATAGAAAAAATAAAAATAAAAGGGAAAATGAAGTTAAAATTGAAGCGAAGACTGACAAGAGGTTTTGGGGATTTTTTTTTTTAACAGTGATAATTATACATCTTTTCAGAACAAAATTATAGCTTGACTATTTGATCCTGGTAGCTACTTTGTCCTTATTTCTCTATAATATATTGATTTTCCTCTTTTCTGCTACAAATACACACAAAATGACTTGATACACTATGACCCGACATATAAGCAATGATGTTTATTTTTCTTTGTTTTACGTTAGCAAAGAACACTGCACAGATGGTTTGAAAGGCCTAATTAATAAAATATGACAAAGTGTGAACTTTTATGTAACAATTCATGCTTGTGTGAATTGTTTGCGTTATGAAAGTTTTGTTTCTAAATCAAGATTTCCTGATTTTTTTCTGACAAGTTTATTTTAAAATAATTTGTTTCATTCAGCATGTAGCATCTGATATAGCCAAAGCAAATACTTTTCTTGACTTTAATGAATTTTAGACCAGCAAATTCTGTCATCCTTGGAAGTTATATCTGAAGTGAGTTAGTTACATCTAGATAGCTAGGGTTTGTCCAAAACTGGTACTTTTGTTTTTGTTTGTTCCTATACTTAATAAAATTGACCTGTTTTGGAAAAAAATGCTTTGTTGCATATAAGAAAAGTTGTTGTTTTGAATAATTTTTCATTTTACTGGCATTAATATTTATCACTTTGCCTCAGTAACAAATGACCTTTATTCAAAACAAGTAAACTCTGAATAAGATTTCTTTAAGTGTACAAACTTCAAATGAGCTAGTCTGTTTCCTTTTATCATAACTTTTTAAAGCTTGATCAGATTCTGTTTAACTTTCTCTGCAAGAATATTTGACCAAATGCCGTTTACTGTCTAAATGTTGGTGCACCACCGGATTCTTTGACATGGCACAATGTGACAAATTTTTATTTGCAGGGTTGTCAGAAAAAATAATCAGAACATGTTACTTCTGTCACAATTTTGTTCTGGGAAATTAAGGGTATCTTGGAATCCTGAGAGGAGCAGATCCAGACTAAACAACTGGATACCAGAATTTACAGATGAATATCGCATTTCCGAAAATATTAGATTACTGATATCACTGTGTGATAGAGGAGGTAAAAAGTGCTCTTATACCCTTATAAATATGCTAATGCTAAGTGAATTGTGGTGGTACCTGCAGTTGCAATAGAAAACTGCAAAAGATTTTAAGTGAAAGGTGTCTTGAAAAAGAAGGTATCTTACATCAGAAGCCAGGGAAATGTGTACTGACATAAGAAAGGTAGTATTAAATGACTAGGTGTTTTAAGCCTAACTCAGATTTAGTGCCAGAGATCCAGAAGACATTACAAATCAAGACAAGGATCTTAGCCAAGTACCAACAAGGAGCTTCTTTCAGTAACATAGTAGCATATTAAGAGTTAAAAGAAAAAGCTTCTATTGCCTGTTAGAAAAGCAGTATTTGTTTTGCGGTTGATAATTTTTCAAAGTCAAATCATGTTGCACATGGAGTATATCTCATGGAAAACTTTAAGAGCACGTCTCTCAGAAACAAATGTTTTTGTTCTGACTGCACCTTATGGAGTCATTTATGCCAAGAACCAGCAAATCAGTTTAGCATCTGTTTAACGTCAACCCTATAGGTAGGCTACTTGACACAATATGTTTAGAAACTTTACAGTCTTGTGTAAAATGACTGTAAAATGTAACCAACATTTCTAGCTGAATAAGACATGGTCATGTAACAAAACAACAATTCCTTAATTATTAAATAAGATGAAACTGTACTGTCATATGACATTACCTGAGTGTTTGTACGAACAGTTGGAGAAATAACATCTCTGCCTGAGAGCCATTTCAGCTGAATAAAACACTGATTTTCTAAGACAACTAGAAAAATGTTGGCGGGCCAAACTTTCCCAGTATAAAAATGGTACTCATCTGAACATACATACTTGCATGAAGTTTAAACATGATTCTTTAAAGTCAACAAAATAGCATTGGTTGGCATGAAAATTCCAAATTTTTCAACTGGCTCAATTATGTGGTCAGAACACTTTATATTCGGACTTCGGACTCACAGTTACAAATCTGAAGGTAACAGAAACAAAATCACACTTGTAAAGAGCCAAGCTGTGTAAGCATTCAAAATCCTAGACTTCCACTTTTTCCTAAGCTCAGAGACGTGTAAGCATCTATATTCTGTACTGTGCACTTTTAAAACTGCTGACTATTTTAGAGCTGTAGAGCATGCTGCTAGTCATGGAAATATCAATTTGAGACACTTCTGGATTTACCATCTTCTAATTGGACAAATACTCTAACTAGTAGAGCAGCATATAATACATAGGCACTGGAACTCCATCATGATTTGAAAACCAATTGAGAATAGAGAATTAGTCAGGCAGTCCTGATTTAGGGATGAAGGTGCTTGAATTGAGAGATACTAAAGAGTGTTCATTACATAGGTAATTATTATTTTGGACTGAAACATGTAACCTTTCCTGTATTGTGAGCTTCAGATACTGTTCCAAAGACACACCTAAAATTTAGGCATTATGGTATCAAATTTATAGGCTTACCAGTGTCTTATATATTGCAATGAATTCTTACCCATGTGCAAGCATAGGTATTGTAGCATAAGCTCATGGACTGGCTCTAGCAGGTAAAGCCAAAGACCGATTGAGACTGCAGTAATGGTCATGAGTGAATATCCACAGCAGCATAAGGACAGTGGAAGTTTATACCATACTTTCTCTTAATGTTGTCTTGTTGACTAATTATTCAGTGCAGGATCTACCTGAGATAGAAGTATTTTCTATATTTTCCGTAACTACTAATGGATTTCTCTTCCATTCATTTGCCTACTGTTATCATAAACCTATGTAGAATTCTAAATCCTTTTTCACATACATCAGCTATGTTTAATGAATATTATCCCCTTTTTATTTCCTAGTTTTTAACTGACTGTTTTCATTAACCTGTTAAAAGAAAGGTTATTTGTTTTATCCCCAGCATTAAATAAGCAAATAAATTCTTAAATAAGTTCTAAAATAAGTTAGACTCTCCACCATTTTAGTTCCTATCCCAAAGCTACTGTTCTAGCATGCAAAAACAGGCTTTTTTTTCAGAGTATGATACCTTCATAACAGGTCTTTCAGATCAGATTTAGTTCTCTTTTGGTCTGGGTAAAGGAATTCATTTTGCACCTTTCTTAAGAAGTGTATCACAAAATCCAAGGGACTGAGAAAAACTAGGGGAAAAGATGAAGATCTCTAGTGGCTGTGTTAGCTTATAGCACAAATTTTTAATTCTTTGTGGAGGTCTAGCCACTACTGTAGCATTACCATTTATTCACATACACACATCTTACAACTTACTGAGCATTCTACTGATCCCATCTGGGCACTTGCCACCACCCACTGTAGCAAAAAACAAAGGTAACCATTCCAACACTTTGGAATGATATTAGGCTACTTTGAATGCTGTTTATTTTAAAATATATTTCTTCGGAATAATTGTGACCCCATTTCTTTCATTAGAGCTAACAGTCAGGCTACTATTGCTCAGTAAGATCAAGAGCAGCCATCAACATTATTTTCTTTTTTTTTTAAAAAAAAAAGTTAGGTTCATATAATCTGCAATTTCTGTGTGATATTAAATGAGGAAAAATATTAAAATTCATAAAGGATTATTCAGTCATTTTTAAAATAAATTAAGTTCAACTGTGTTTCCATATTTTATGATGCATTATTTATTTTATACAAGTTTGTCAAATTTACTCTGAATAATTTACTCCTCTCATAGTATTTTCCATATTTAGTATTTCATTAAGTATAAATCAATATGTACATTTATATCTGAAATAGGAGCAGAGTTTTTGCACTGAGGACTATTTTGAATGGTACCTGCACGCATAATAGCAAGGAATAACAGTTCAGTAAAATGTTGATTCTGTGGTTAAATAAGCAATGCTCCACATTCTTGTAAAGTGAAGTATCCTGAGGAAAATATTTTCACTTTAAGTTCTATCTGTACAAGGTTGGATCTTGTAACTCTTATTCATAACTTTCTTCCAAGTGTTTCAGCCTTTAATGATTTTTAATAATCTTTCTATATATGTAAAAATACTCTCTCATTATTGTCTTCCTCCTGTCTATCTTTATCATGTTCTTATCCTTAATGTAGTTCATATTTTCATTAAAATTAAGACACTTCAGAACATGACTGACCTTTATAGATGTGTTCCATCCTTTCACATTCAATTTTCTGTTTGCCAGGTATTTTCTTTGTTTCTTCTCCTATAATTTCTATTTGCACTACCTCATTCATTCTAGTCCTCTTGGGTTTTTTGGTCATTTCTACATAATTTAATTTCTTTTTTCCAACAAATGTCTGTCCCAATGCCTTTTTCTTTCACAGATGCCATTACAGCTAACTTTTCCTCACTCACCAACAGTTAATCAACTGATGCCTGTTAGGGGCTTAAGTTTTCTTCGAAGGTATCTGTGTTGGATGTAGAACTCCTTTTGCTATCTTGAGGTAGCTTTCTTCTCTTGGAGGAGATTTTGCCATCTCCTGCTTCTGCCAATGTAAGTATGTATGGTTCCCATTTATCTCCACAACAACTACAAGTTAAAAGCTCTTATGTTCAGTCTCTGCTTCTTTCTTTCAATGCAATTCAGTTCTTACATCCTGAAAGAGAGTTGTTTTCCTTCTATCAAGAGTTATTTTTTTTCCTTGACGCTTTGCTCTTCTCCTAAATTTATAAGTTCTTTTCCTAATTCTTGAGTGCCTTTATCCCTTTACCCTACAGAACAAGGTCATAAATTTGACAAGTTGCTAAGTTTCATCTCTGCATATCTAGATCATCTGGTGAAACCACTATGACAATGTTTCTTCTTGGAGATCCTCTCTACACATGCTGATTCATGAAAGTCATTCAAGGTACAGTTACATGCTCAGTTTACCAGAATCACTGCTGGCTTAACACAATCATATATCAAAGGGCCTTGGAGGTGACACACTGCATTCCAGTATGATTTTAGCTAGCTACTTGCTTTTCCTGTGGTTAGCCAGTTGTAATTCCTGGAAAATTAGAATTTGGGTTGAAGAACCCTGCTGCTTCTGCATTCTGCACTCAAGGTCAAGAGTTGTTACAGGAAGCAGCTGTAGCTGGCCTGCCACTGTTTGTTTGTAGACTTCTGTTTACATAGCAATGACACCATGTGTCCAGAGTTTTATAGATTATATTTTCAGTTCAGCAAAAGAGGGCTAGGGATAAGCTATATTTCTTGCCTTAAAATTCACTGAGCCTATATGTCACCAGTCTGCCTTTAGCTTGGAGATAGTATTTCTGAGGTTGGTCATTTTGATGGAATTCGCTAATGGTAACTGATGCATTGCCAGGTGCATTGACTGAGCACAATTATTTTGACTGTGGAAGCTGTATGTCAGAGGAATATGTGTTTGGCCATTTGGTCAATGCTTCTTAGGTTCAGACTTGAGACTAATTTTGCAGACAGGATCCTGTTTTCCTGGAAACTAGATCTCATTGCATAAACTGTTCAAAGAAAAAGCGGAAGCCTACGATCCACATTTTTAGAAAAGTGAAAAAGACATTTAGATACATGTTCTGCATTGAGGGAGTTGCAGAATTCTTTCTCAATTAGAAAGCCTTAACAGCAAATAGCATAATAAAGTCGCTTTAACAATAGGGTAGGAAGAAGGGAAGGAATATAGACAGCAAGTAAATCCCTTCAGATGGTGGGAATCCTGTTGTCGTACAGCATTGGATGGGCCTCTAATGGACAGTCATGGCACGCTGCACTGATTCTCTCCACGGAGAGGTTCACCCTATGCAGTGGCTTCTTATATCTGGTGTAACGAAGAAAACTCTATGTCAATGTGTAGGAATGTTATCTTTTTCTTAATGTCAAACAGATCATACCCAGCTACATGTACCTAGGAACTGTATCCAGGTACAACCTGTATCCAGAGTATTACAGTACATTTCCCTTGCAGTGTTATTGTATAGATAAAGTTACATTGCGGTCACTCGTGCTAACATATGGGCTTTTCAAGCTGTAAGTAAAAGGTCCAATGGAGGGAATATGGCTTGCCTGAGATAGATGACTCCTTGAATAAGAGGTCTTCTGCAAGACTCCTGATAGAGTACAGCAGTTTAACAGAGCAAAGAGTAGGGACCAGCAAAAAGCCATGCAGCAATTTTCATGGGATGGCTACAATACCTGTTTTCCAAACACTAATATAACTAGTCAGTCTTTCTCTGACAAACTGTGAATTAGCACAGAAGTTTTAGTCAAGATTATTGATTTGAATAATCTGATTGCTTATATTTTTGATCTGGTACCCTTGTATTCTTGTGACAATAAGCCTGTTACTGTCTCTTATCAAACTACAGCCAGAGTGCGCTTGTTCTAGCAATTTATCTCACCTAGAGTCATCCTATTATACTCCCAATTTCTAGTTGTTAGCCTTTCCCATTGATAGCATAATCTCCAATCTCCCCAGCTCAAAATCATTTGAAAGTCCTTCACTTTAAAACTCGCTGACCTATTACACTGGAGCTTTGTTTTCTCTCTACTTCTAATGGCTATTTCCTCTGCTTCTTTTTGTCTCTAAAAGCTGGGAGGAGGAACAAGAGAAGAACGGAAAGCCACAACAGAGCCTTCTAAGGCCTGTAAAGCTCACTAATCAGAATATAATTAATACTAGCTTTCCTGGAACCTGAACACATGCATACTAAAATGGTATAACTAAAAAGTGTGTAAGTATTCCATAACTCTGTGATAGCACAATAGGAAACAATTTTACAAAATTTATGTGAACAATGTGATCAGCAAAGGACATTTAATTCCAGTTTTTTTGCTGAAGCAGGACAGTTCTCTCATGCAATTTAGTCTGCACCGCAAAGATAGTAAAGGTAAGAATCAATATTTAAATACAAGAGTGTTTGTATACTATATTTTGTATACAAAGAAATGTGATTTTTTCCTCATGCCATTTATTGACACCTGCAAAGCTTTTCAGTCTTTCACAATATCTTCTTTCAAATAATTTGCATTAGTGAATTGGTGATGTCTGAAACCATATGGGATTCCACAAAAGTGCTAATTAAAACTAATTGTTCCATGAATATTTAATGTTTAACGTGAATTCTGCACATTCTTATTACCAGGGAGATACAAAAACAGTGTCTGTGGTAAAGTTGTTATACCTTCTAACCTTTGAAATTATAAATGGTGGCTTACTGTAAGACTGTGACAAAATTTACTTTTACTTGAAACAAAAAATATGAAATGCAAGTCATTAGGCTTTAAAATTTATAAATAAGAATTCAGATAATAAATACATTCATTTTAATATGTGCAATTAAGTCCAAGACTGTTTAAAAAACATATAATTTATAATTTATAATTTTTATAATTTAATGTTGTTCCTGAAGTTTATGTGATTGAATATGTCTTTGTGCATAATAAGAAGAAAAGAATAATAATGAGACAGATCAGCCTGCTGCACCTAAGTAACATTAGCAGCATTGAGCAGTTTCCTGCTCACAGTGCTAAGGTAACCCTGTGACTAATAGAGCTTTGTCTACCGTATGTCTACCAAGCACAACTCTCAGACTAAAATGGAGGGGTTTGATTTTTCTTGGAGTGGTAGTCAACACTGCCCTCATGCTTATATGACCTTCAGCTCCTCAAATTTACCCAAGTAGAACTGATTTTAAAAATGGATAGAAACACAAGTAAGAGATTTTCAGAATTGTGAGATATTCCCATAGGATAAAAAAAAAATTCTTGAAGCAGTTGTGGATCTGTTTTCTCTCCTGTAGTTTTGATTCTTATGTCTCTTAATACAACAAGAATTATGAAGATTCACCTTCAAGTTAAAAGCACTGAAAAAAAACCCCTGAGTTTCTAGATGGCTTTAAAGGCAAAAAGGCAAACCCCTTTCTGCTGACAGAGCTGGACTTCGTAGCAACCTTGTATCCCTCTTATCCCTCTCCTGTGAAGTTGGTTGTTAAGAACCCTTTCTCCTACTATTCCATCATGGTATGAATAATCCTTCGTTCCATAAAATTTTTGAGACTTTCCTCAATTTTCTGATAAAATTCACTTGTCTTACAAAGCTTAATCATTTCCATAACTGTGTGTGCATTACATGTTATGGAATGTATGTGAGAGTAAAAGGAAGAAAGAACAGGGAACATATACAAAATAATTCACAGTCACTTCAAGCAAATCCACATCTGTTTTCATGGGAATGATAAATGAATAGGTCTTCATCACTCCACACCTGAAATGCTTCCAACTGCATCTTAACATCTCAGGTTGCCATATCTTTCCACTGAGTTTCAGCTTCTGATTTCCAACACAGTTGTCCAGGATTTATTTTGCTCTTCAATCATATTGGTGGCTTTTTTTCTTTTTTGTACAGACTATAGATGCAAATTGCATAGAGATACACACAAAAAAACCCTGACTGTTCCAGTTTAGTCTTATCAATTGTATTTAGGTGTTTTCCCACCTATTTTTCACAACCTTGAATACTGTTATATCCCCTTTAGCCAGATGGAAACTTAAGTTTAATTATTAGTCCATTTTGACTTCTAGACTTTTTTTCAGAACTCAGACCCTGTTATGTAAATAGATATTAATTAATCATAATTGTTTAGTTATATTAACATTCATCTACAAATAAGATGCAAATTTTTCTAGGAGAAATCCAGATGAAAAAGTAACATGATCCAACAAGCAAAAAAGGTTTAAATAACTATGTTGTATTTTGTTGCAACGAATTTCAGGTTTGGTGGTATGAGGGGTTTTTTGCCTCATAAAATGCTCAATAGTGTCTAAAAATAAGAAAATTCTGCATACAAAATCAATCCTGCCATCATCTAAGATTACAACATGTGACAGTCACTACCTTGTAACATTTAAGCACTTTTAATCTGACAAAGAAATAGTAACGGGAGGAATGTATTTAAAACAGAAATAAGTTCCTTTTAAGCCATCAAATGCACTTACTTTCTATAGCTTAATGCCTATTGCATTCTCTTGACTGTAATAAGTACAGATTCTTTTTGATATCAGGCCCGACTGAGCATAAGATAAGCATTAGCCTGGATCTAGGTATGGGATGATTGCTTTGCCAATATACATATTCTTCCTGATAAACTACAATTCCTCTCCACGATAATTAACTTTCATGGATCCTTTTTATCTTTGAGAATTCAGACTCTTTTTTCAAATCTGTGTTTGAATGGATTCTAAGCTTCTATGGAGGGTGAAAAATGTACAGACAGACAAAGCCTCATAGCTAGGCCTCTTCTAACTCTCTGAAATTACCAGCATGTTGTGTCTGAAATGGTCCATTCAGAGTGATAAGACAGTTTGTGCCAAGGAATGGTATGCAGAGGCTCATGCTTATACTTATTGCTATAACAACCAAGGTTAGCTAATTTCATTATTTGACCTGTTAAAGGGTCAGGAGTGGAGGGGCATAGAGGTGTCCCATCTGCCAGGAGGAGCGGACAGGACAGGTGACCAAAAATTGACCAACAGGGGTATTCCATCCCATCTGCCCCATGCTCAGTATCAAAGCTGAGGGATCAAAGGGTCAACTCTCTTCTTCCTTCAATGGTTGACATTGGAGGAAGACCCTGCTCTGTTCATCTGCCTTTGATCCTGATCAGTGTTTTCCTAATTTGAACTCTGGAACCTGGTTCCCATTCATTGCCGAGTCCAGCCTGGGACTTCCCCAGTGCCTGCCAGTGACATCATCCTGGAAGCTTAATACAGTTTTGTATATAGTATATCTATTTCATTATTTTCCTTTTTATTTTATTCTTAATATTTTATTAAAGTAGTTTAGTTTCTTCTAAACTTGTAAATCTCTCTTTATCTCTCCTCCTCCTCCTCTCCGTGCATGAGAGGCTGGGGGGGAGCATCTGTTGACAGCCATTGGCAGATTTGGCCAAAACCACGACATTATTATATACAGGAATTTTATTTTTCTGTTTCTGTAGCTGTTAACTCTCTCTTAACATAACTAAACCTTGGAAAATGTATTTGGCATTTCCAATAATTAAAAATTTCTGCGAAGAACCAGTTATCCATGTTATTCTATCCATGTATTCCATGTATCCTATACATGTTATTCTTTTGTGTACATTTGAATTCTCATAGTCATTTGCTTTCAATTTGATCTTTGATATCTTCAATGGTGTAGGAATTTAGGTTGGTTTGGGTATTTCTGGTTTTTTTATTGGTTTATTTTTCAGGTATGCCATTTACCAGAAGCATAGCTTCTATTCTTCAATTTCTTAGAATTCAAAATAATAGACAGCTATATTTCATGTTTTATGTATTCACATGACCATCTTTCATCAATTCTAGAACAGTTCTTATAACATCTGGTGTAAATTGGAAATAAAGTTATGAAAAGAGATTTTTTTACCCATGCAATCCTGGACTTATAAAACAATCCATAAGGAAACACTGGCTTCCAGCATCTTTCAGACAAACTTACTTCTACTTTACATGATATTGAAAAATGCAATTACCTAGCCACCATTGAAAGCTAACATAGAACAAACCAAAAATTTACTCAATATGTTTTAGAAACTGTTTCCAAATACCAAATACTGCCTGTTATAATAATGCAAATTGTGCTAATTTTATTAAATATTAGATAATTTGGGACCTTGTAAATGACAGGAAAAAAGTTATGCCTGAGAGAAAAAAAGCACTGGTGATTGAAAGGTTGATATGGAAAATGTTGTGAGTGATACATGTCACAATGATGGACATAAAATGAGGAACAAATATAATACCATTTAATGTAGCTATATGGGAAATACATTTTTTCAAATAAGCTTGTACACTTTTTTGCAAAGTTTCAAATTTAGTTTAGAAGTATAGATATCTGATTTTTACTAGAACTCTATGAAAGGAAATGGCAAAATGTGAAGATTATTCTTTCACAGACAGTCCTGAAATATTAATTTTTTAATTCTAGATGAATTATGAAAATAACCTTATGAAAACAAAACAAAAAAAAAAGTGGAAATATCAAATAAAAGAAGAAAATGGAGCACACGATGAGGACTAGGGGAGAAAAATGCCTCCCACTGAGGAACCTGAACATACATGACTTTATAGGCAATGACGAGATACACCCCAGAGTACTAAATTGTTGCGTGTGTAGTTGCCAAGACACTCTCCATGATATCTGAAAAGTGATGGCAGTCAGGTGAAGTCCCCGGTGATGGGAAAAAGGGGAACATTGAACCCATTTTTAAAAGGGGTAGACAGGAGGACCCTGGGAGCTACCCATCTGTCAGCCTCACCTCTGTGCCTGGGAAGATCATGGAACAGATCCTCCTAGAAGCTATGCAAAGGCACATGAACAACAGGGAGGTGATCTGAGACAGCCAGTGTGGCTTCACCAAAGGCAAGTCCCGCCTGACCAACCCAGTGGCCTTCTAGGAGGGAGTGACTACATCAGTGGGGAAGGGAGGAGCCATGAATGTCATCTATCTGGATTTCTGTAAGGCCTTTGACATGGTGCCCCACAACATCCCTCTCTTCAAATTGGAGAGGTACGGATTTGATGGGTGGACTGTTGGGTGGATGAGGAATCGGTTCGTTGGTCACATCCAGAGGGCGAATGGCTCAATGTCAGGATGAAGATCGGTGACAAGCGGTGTCCCTCAGGGGTCCGTACTGGAACTCCTGCTGTTTAATATCTTCATCAATGACATAGACAGTGACATCAAGTGCACCCTCTACAACTTTGCAGATGACACTAATCTGAGTGGTGCAGTTGGCACACTTGAGGGACAGGATGCCATCCAGAGGGACCTGGACAAGCTTGAGAAGTGCGCCCATGGGAACTTCATGAGGATTAACAAGGCCAAGTGCAAGGTCCTGCACTTGAGTCAGGGAAATCCCCAGTAATAGAGGCTGGGGGATGAAGGGATTGAGAGCAGCCCTGCCAAGAAGGACTTGAGGGTGCTGGTGGGTGACAAGCTGGACATGAGCTGGTAATGTGCGCTTGCAGCCCAGAAAGCCAACTGTACCCTGGGCTACATCAAAAGAAGCATGGCCAGCAGGTTGAGGGAGGTGATTCTGCCCCTCTACTCTGCTCTGGTGACAACCCACCTGGAGTACTGCGTCCAGCTCTGGAGTCCTCAGTATAGGAAAGACACGGACCTGTTGGAGCAGGTCCAGAGGAGGACCACAAAAATTATCAGAGAGCTGGAACACCTGTCCTGTGAAAACAGGCTGAGGGACTTGGGTTTGTTCAACCTGGAGAAGAGAAGGCGCCAAAGAGACCTTATAGCAGCCTTCCAATCCTTAAAGGGGGCTTATAAGAAAGATGGGGCTAGACTTTTTAATAGGGCCTGTTGAGATAGGACAAGGCGTAATAACATAAAACTAAAAAAGAGGAGATTCAGACTAGTTATAAGGAAGACATTTTTTACAAGGAGGGTGGGGAAACACTGGAACAAACTGCCAGAGCGGTGGTAGATGCCCCATCCCTGGAAACTTTTAAGGTCATATTGGACAGCTCTCTGAGCAACTTGATCTAGTTGAAGTTGTCCCTCCTTACTGCAGGGGTGTTAGACTAGATGACCTTTTAACATCCCTGTCAACCCAAACTGTTCTATAATTCTATGAAATGTGTTTATTTCATTTCACTTATTTCATAATGTTTAGTATTTATGTCATATATTGTTAAGCTATTTCATATGGTATAGCATTAAATAGCATTATAGGTTACAGATAATCTTCTGTATTGATTAATCTTCTAATAAACTTGGAACATGTCCGGAAAAAAATGCTAATACGTATTCAGATTCTGAAAAGAGCATATTACTTATAAGAACATTAACAATTTGGTCTCTAATTATCAAAAAGAAGTTAGAAGGTAACATGATTAAGGTCAACTTATTTCATTTGTTTTGAAGCCTCTTGTATTTGACTGAAGATCTGATTTAGGATGTTTAGATGAGGAAAACTCACATTCAAAATACTAGACATAATATTAGCAATTAACATAATTAAGCATTCAAGCAATCTGAGTAGTGATATTGTTTTCTATCATTTTTAATCTTCAAGTTCAGATGTAATGTGCTTTTGAGAGACTCGGCTCACCTAAAAAGTAAAATCTTTAATAACAATTGTGTCTTTAAAATATTTGTCTTTTTTATGCCAAAGATAGTCCAGATTACTCTCTCTCACCATGACAGCGAGAAGTTGTAAACTGTGAACAAGAAATCATGAATGCAAACTCTTGTAATTGAAATTTTTCTCAAGAACAGTATGCTTAGTTTTTACATTTTATGTTTAAAATCAGTACTTCAGCCCCTGTGAATTTTCCATCTCTGCAACACTTTCATATTTCATTTAATGGTCAACATTAGTATATACTATTTCATTATTAGAACATGAGCAGTATTATTTTACCTCATTAGGTATTACAGCTTTCTGTAAACTTGACGTTTTCATTAAGGAAAAGATTGGTTTACATGTTTGTGAAAGATGGAAGTTTGTGCCCAGAATTTATCAGAATTTTTTCTCAAACTCTTTTTAGAAGTAAAAAGCTGACTGAGAGCAGCTAAAGCGCCAGGCCAATGAAGAAGAGCCTTTTAGTGTAAAGGATAACTAGATGCATACGATAAGTTGAAAACATGTATATTTCTCCTGTCCTCAACTAACTGCAACACAAAGAGGCCTTAAAGAATTATAACAGATAAAATTATGACAAAGATTCTTACCTTGGGTAAAATCCCATTAAACCATTTGCAAAACTCCCATAATTCAATAGACTCATGATTTAATTCCACATTCCACTTCTTTGACATCTCTTCCTTAAAAAAAAAAAAAAAAAAAAAAGAGTAAAGGAAACTGTTTCCTAGAAGAACTACATTCTTTTATATATAAAGCAAAACATAGTTCATTTAATGCTGTTAACAACAACAGCAAAAACCAAACAACATGTATTGTATCTGTTAATTACATACTGCTTAACAAGGTAACCTGTCCATGTTGTTACAATATTATTTCTACATAGATTTATAATCCCATTACCAGGCATTAATTATGCATTTATTCAAGCAATTAACCATGAAAATAAATTTATTGTCAGAGATATTATATATGACCTGAAAGTCATTTGGTTAATGAAGAGCAGGAAGTCCCTTCTAACCAGGGCAGGTATTTTGTTGGCAGCATCACTAATTACCCTGACAAGCTTCTGAATGAGGATTCTGCATCTAGAAGTTTTGATGTTTTTTGGTTGCACAAATGAAATTAACAGACTAAGCATACGCTTATATAGATAAAAGATCCATGTCTAACTCTGCTTTAGAGTCTCCCAACAGGTATTCAAGGCAAGGACCTCTTACACAAATGTCAAGGGCCTAGTATTCAAATGTTAGCCAAGTCAGATGGTACTATTCAATCTTTTTTCAAAAGTAGCAAAAATAAATAATTTAAAAATAAGTAAGTGAATGTTTACATTTTATTGTCTTATGAATGAATAAAGGGTTTTTTGTATTTATTTTTTTCAGTTACTGTAAAATATATCAATGACATGGGAAATTGATAGTCTGATGCCTCAAGAGTATTAGCATTCATGAATATACAGTATATAATTGTACCATACAGCGTCATATTGCTTGGAAAATATTAGATTCTCCACTACAGTCTTAATTTAAATTCAAGGATTTTAGTAGACTGCAGAAGATAGAGATAATTCTCTTGTAGAAATTCTAGATTGGATCACCTATACTTTACACAAGTGTTATAAAATATATCACATATAAGAAATTATTATCATAATTTTTCTAAAAATAAGATCAGCACAGTTGCTCTTATTCCAGGCTAGGGTATATCTAGTTTATGATAAAGAACATCTTAATAATCACAAGAAATTATTATAGTAGAAACGCGTAGTTCTACCAAATAAAAAACCCAATCCTTATTGATCTAGATAATTTTTAATATCTAATTATAGATATACTCAATAACACATAATACATAATGACATCTACCTTTTTGTTATCTCTTCAATATGAACAGGAAATATATAACTGAAAACAACTTCTTTATGAAAACAACAAAGCTAATGAATACAGAAATGCACTGTCATATGAATGTATTAAAAATATTTTTGAAATAATTTTTTTTTGGTCTGCAAGGCACCTGTGTATTATCATTGTAATGCTACTGCTCTAGCGCAAATACTGAATTACAAAACTCTAATTCTTTAAGGCCAAAATATAAATTCTGGTATTTTTTCCCTGTGTGTGTGTGTGCGCAAAGTTTTCTACAAATATTTTAAACATGCAGGTTAAATGTAGTGAGAGTGCTTACACATTTGACAACACAATAAAGCACCAAATTAGAAATATATTTTTTACCCCAGAAGGATGTGAAATTTATTACTTTGTAAATGGTTGTCACATGCATATCATTAAGCATTGTTGTATGTTGAGATTTAAAATAGTGTATCAGTTTAAGAAAGTTCATAACACATTCACAACCAAAGATCTTACATATTTGACATTAAACTTTCATCTTTTTACAGATATATTTCATAACAAAGAAAAATTTTCTGCACTTGGGTCTATTTGTTGACCTTGTAAAATTGAAAGCGTTTATTTTTAGCAAGGCAAGAGACTAAAGAAGAAACGTGGGCCAGGATCTCAACCATTGTGCTATCATCTTTCCATAATCCTTCGTCAAAGCTCACATAAGGTGAAATCATAGAATCATAGAA
>VXBO01012476.1:0-12500 GCA_013400135.1 Rhinoptilus africanus
ATATCTATCTTCACGTCGTATATCCATCTGGGTGGTCAAACTCTTATTTACAGCCCTGACTGGCCTTTTTTGTATCCCACACACAGTTAGGAATCATCTGGGCTTAATATTTTTCCTGTTGCCTTTGACTGCTAGATGTTTTTAAATAATTGTGGTAGGCTGAACCTTGAAGCGGTCAAATTTGCCATCTAAATCAAGAGGTAGATGCATCAGTGAGTAGCTTTGCTAAGCCACTCATGTAGACAAGCTACAGGTGTTGCTTTCATGACCTTGTAGATGCCTCCATAGAATAGTTCCTTGGTAGATCCTACTGCAAGCCCTGAGGAAGGGATTCATCTGCAGCTGAGGTATGTAAAAAAAAGGAATAAATACTCTGCTCATCTGCTCCTGATGTGAATGTCTAAAATAGATTGGATGAATTATGCTTTAAAAGTTCCTGTTCGTCCTAGTTGAGGGTAAGGAATGATTAGCTCAGATGGAGATGCTTATGTTTTAGACCCTCTGTGTGAGGTCAGATGAATCAGTGAATACAATTTATAATGCAGGCATACGTCAAAGAATGGTGAAAGGATTTGGCTTATCAGAATGATATAGCTGGGACAGTATTTGCACAAAGCTGTGGCTTTAGAGAAAATCAAGTTAATAGCTCACATAGAGCAAGGAGAATAAAATAACTGTCAGGCAGTTGAGTAAGCTCAACTTGAGTGCTTCATGCAATTTGAAAGCTTTTCCCAGAGATATCAAGGAACCCTCCATAGAGTTCATCTCCACTGGTGCACTATGGTACTCAGAGCAGTTAACATTCAACAGAGTTAACATCCAATATAATAACAACTGTATGGTAAAAAATGAATTGATGAGTGGTGTTAAAGGATGTTAATGCAATCCAAATAAAAATTTTAAGAATCTGAGTTGGGTGTCTAGGATGGAAAAAAAGCCATCTGAATTTATGCCTTTATAGTATTTCTTCCAAAAATCACTTTTGTCCAAAGTAGGCGAGCAGATACTTCTTTCGATGTTATGTTTTGCTTTAAAGGCTATTTTTCCTTTCTGAGAGAATTCTTTAGTATGTAGGATTATGTTATTTTTTTCCCACAAAACTCTGTGAAATATATAGTCATAAACTTGCCTATAATTCCTGTGTACTGTGGGGACCTCCATTTTAAGGAATAAACAGGAGAGTTAAAATTTTTGAAAACACATCTTTGTAACAGCACAGTGATCCAATGGATTTGCTCATATTATTAAGGATTTGCAAACCTCAGGCTGCTTTTACTTTATACCCATCCCAAGGTGTGTGTTCAAGGTAAGACAAACTATATAATAAGTGCTGGCTAAATAAAAATGTTGTTAATGCTGTGTCCTACATTTGCTTCTGTGATGAGGAAATTACTTTGGTTTAGAAAAGACATATCAATGTGTAGCATTGATTCTAGACATCAGTTTGAACACAGAGATGCTTTTAAATGCAGTGTGTCTAGTGCTGCTTTCTTTTATAGATACTGTTAACGCTGTTTGAAAATGCATTATTTCACGCAGAGGGTGTCTATAAGTGAGTGAATATGGTATAGTGCATCAAGTTAAAGCGTTATTTTAGATAAGGTGATAATACTGAATAATGATGGGAAGCCTTTCAGCAGTTTTGTTTCAGTTGAAATCCAGATTTACTGGAATGTTTTAAAGTCCCCCAAAACCCATTCTCTTTCACTTGAGCAGGCGTGCTCTAAGGAATACGTGGACATTAGCATAAAGGTTGCACATGTTATACAAAGTGTAATTAAAGAAGCTTTGATCCCCCAAATGTCAACTAGCTTGCTAAGTGTCATAACAAAGTGTCAAGCATCTGGTATACAGTTAATTTGTAGTCATTAGCTGCATATTGTTGATGTGACAGTTTGTTAGCAAAGCAAGCTTGACAGTTTGCATTTTGTTATTGATTGACACCTATAGACCTCCCCACCCGTTTAGTTTGCATTCCTTATGAAGGTTCCTCAGGTTGCACTTTTACTTTTAACTAATTAGTTTAGTCAGTTGGTCCAATATGTTAAAACTGAGTGAATGTATATAGGAAGCCTAAGACCCCTAAATCCATAGCAAGAGTGCTTCTTGGTTGCATGTATCTTAGTCTGCCTTCACGGGGTTAGCAGTCAGTTTTACAAATGTGCATTTCTTTTGATATTATTGGTAATCTATAGCTTGCATTAACAGGTACCATCAAAACCACCCGTTTACATTTACACAAAGCGCACTTATGGCCTGGAATGCGGTATCTGTCAATGTGACTTACCAAAGAGCCTATAAGAGTACCTTTCCACTGCGTTCCATTTTGTACTATGCAGCATAAATGTATTTTGGCTTGTATAGCTTTTTAAATATTCAGTAGCATTCTGCATTGTTTTGAAAGCTGGAATTAATTAAAATAATTAAACTGCTTTTTGGGTTTGGTTCCAATTTCCTCTTCCCCCCCCGTATGATACGAAGGGGATCTATCAACAAAGTGAGCATGCTAATAAGCAGCATTAAACGCAACTATTCTTATATCCAGAAAGGAGTTTGTGTGTATATTTTATAATGGGTGATGAAAGTGGGCTATAAAAGAAATTATGTAAAGAATACTGATTCAAAGTAGTTAGATGTTTTGCCTTTTTTAAGGCACTTCCACAAACTTCTGAATGTTGTTTTCTAAATTAATTCAAATTGTACTGGGTGCACTTTCAAAGTTTGCACTTAACAACTGAAGAGAGAAGTACTAAAGAACTCCTTGTTTATTGGTGCACTTTATTTATCAGTCTTCAGAAGCTGAATCTATCATCATCTCCACATGAAGTCGACTGGCTTAAATTTCTTTCGGTGTCTGCCACCTTTGCTTAGACTGATGTTGACATAATATCAGAATCTAGATAGAAGTGGTTTGCCCAATTCCTTCAGTTATGTGCACTCTAGTCTACCATCCTGGTAGTCCTCACATTCCTGTCTTAATGCGTGTCACTGGCACTTACTTCTGGAAGTGTACTACCTAATGGTACTTTTCATGTTGTATGTCATAGTCATATGTGAGTAATAGCATGCCTTTTTCTATCAGTATGCCATTTTCATCCCCCACAAAAAGTACACAGAGATTTGTCATCCTAAAATTTCAGACTTTGCCTCAAAATCATAAGAATAATTTTGGATTTCAGTCTTTATCTTGCTTCTGTATGGTTCTTTTTTTTTTTTTTTTCTTTTTTTAGACCTTCAATCTTCATAGATAATGTGAACTAAAGCTTCTCAGACTTCTTGTTTTATTTTTTTTATTTAGACTTATTTTAACAAAAACTGAGATGTGCTTGAAAGAAAGATGGCACAATGGCACTTGAGGAAGCAGGAAATAGTCCAGTGATAGCACAGAGTTGACTATATTTTTTTATTTTAATTATTATGGAAAGGTTATGTAATGAATAATATGTATGTAGTGGTTGAATAAATGAGAAGGGAAAAGCAGAAAGGATACATTGATTAGTGCTTATGCCTCTTTTGTGGTGCTCTGAAAAGATTCTTCATCCACCACTATTGGTGGTGTTGCAGGATGGACAAGTTGAGTGGGAAACACTGAACATTTCTGCATGGAGGAATCAAGAGCACTTACCACGTTTTTGGCATGAACAAAATGTGAGATCCCTGTGATGTTAAAGGCAACAGCAAAATTCCCATTGTTCTCTTCTGGAGCAGTATTTTGTGTTGGTGCTGCTTCCAGGTAGAGGACAGTACCTATGGAAAGCCACTTATTTGTACTAAAGTTGGGAGCCAATTTTCTCCTTTATTCTTGCAAAAGGAAGTTATTAAAACTGCACAAGGAACTCTTTAACTAAGTTTATTAGTATTATATAACTATAACTAAGTATATTAGTATTCTGACAATTTAAGGATATGTGAAAGCACAAATAATGGAGAGTGATAGAGCATTTTTCCTTACTGAGTGAACAATGAATTCAGAGAAGGGCGGAATTTTAGGAACAAAACATCCTTTAGATTTCCTTTCTGAAAGAATTTTACTAAAGAAGAATTAAGTGTTTAGTTGGACTTGCTTCCTTTTTATTGATTCCTTGACATACTTAGAGGTTTCCCATAATTTGAAGTGGGGAAGATGGCTCATTGACAGATGTTCATTCAAATAACTGTTGTATTCTTTGTTTATTCTTTAAAGGTGTTTTCTGTAAGACACTGAAATTTTAGGAAAAAAAATAAAGGCTGTGTAAATCAGTACTTAAGATGGCTTTGAGTTATGCCCCTGGTACGTACTCAGCAAAGACAGCTGGCCTTGGCAGAGACTATATTTTAACACAGGTTTATTAGTAAGGAGCAGTTTCTTAATTGTGTTAAACAGAAAGATGTTTCGGGCTCTAGCAGCATGAATACTATGAGTACTAAAATAATCCAGTGCTTTAACACAAATGAATTTTTATAGTGATTTAAATTCATTTAATAAAAAATCTAGCAATTTGCCTGTACAGAAAAAAATATTTTAAAAGTGCTGTTTTCCTCATATTCAGATTACTAGGTCCAGGTTTTGTCTAGAATGGGTGAAGAAAGCAGTTTGAGTATCCGCTCTCGTTTGCTGTGCTGCTGTGCCTCCGTGGAGGCTGTTCCACTCGCTGCCAGTTCAGCCTCAATGAAACGCAATCACAGCCTCAGCAAAACGGTTCCCTTACTGGCTGCCTTTTTTCAGGAACAGCGTGGCAGTCGTATCTTATAAGGTGACCCTCCTTGCGGAGGCTTGTCTAACTGAGAAGCTGCATTTCGGGCTGCGTTTTAGCTCAGTATTTAGCGGAGCGTGACTATAATGCTCAGGGACAGTTTTGTAGCTGCTATCATTTAACATAACTTCATTGCAGTCTGTGGACCTATTATAGTTTGCACCAGCTGAGAATCTGCACTAATTTTTTTATATAGGGATACTGGGTACCTCTTTCTGTGGGTGATTACTTTAATTTTGTCAGAAACATTACCCTGTTTTTCATTCCTTTATATCTGTAGTCACTTAGTTCACAACCTTACTGTCTCTGGTGGTTAGTTATTTCAAATACTTGAAATAAATTAGGAGATTTTTAGACTACTTTTGAAAGCAGGTGGTTGAAACTTCCTGTGCTGGTGAAAGGAAAAATTAAGATTGAGTCTTTAAAAAAAATGGTTGGATGAAACCATTTTTTTTTTTAAAGGATCAAGTAATGCATTTATGTATCCTTTAACAATGCTAAAATACAGAAGACGTGAACTTTTCCTTTGGTTTTTCCAGTATTTCTGGTGAAGATCGATACTGTTCAGAAAGCTTATTCCTCGGTGCTTTTAGGGTGGTACTTCTTAATCTCTTTTTAAACACTTTAAACCTGTGTTTTTAGCCTGTTTTTTTTTAAAGAAGTGAGACCTGTGTGTTTGCTTCTTTCTCCCTCAGACCTCATCTCTCACGAAGTGTCTGTTCAAGTGTTGGTCTAGGTAAGGCATGGAGATAGGGTATTCTTTCCAGTGGAAATATTCAGCACTGGCTAAATAAAAGGATGTAAAAGGAGGTAAAAAGAGAAATTACTTTGGCACCCCAAAAGCTGCTTTTCTTTTGATTTCCACTTTGTTTACAAATAGAATCCAGAAATTATCCAAACTCCACAGCTTCCAACACCGTTGTTTTCAAACTGTTCAGTGAATTAAAAAACCAACAAAACTTCGCCTTCCTTTTGAATTATTTTCCACTTTTAAAAAAAACGGAGGCAGAGGAACTCTTTGTGACTTGCCTCTATGTTAATCCTTAAAATTGTGTCAGATTATTAAAAAAAAAAAAATAATCCTGGATTTGTCCAAGATATATCCCATTGGCCAATAAACATAATTAATCCTTCTTCTCAGAGTAAGTTGGGTGCCTGCTCGATAAATATGTAGTATGAAAATCCCGCCAGCAGACGTGAAAGATGAGATGTGCACTTTCCTAGATTACTGTACTTTCTAGAAGAGCTGGCTCATGTTACCTCTGATGCAGAGGAGACCTACCCAGAAGAGAAATGTCCTCTTTGGGGAATGCTTCCTTCAGTGGATACATTTACGTCAGATTCAGGTCCCTTGACGTGAACATCGACCAAATGCCAGTAACCTTGTTGACACTAAGCAGGACTGGGCATATAAACTGATGTCACTAAAGCTAATGAGTTCATTACTGCTTTTCTGTTTCAAAGTCTGAGGTAAGGTGAGGCCAATAGGCTCCATCAAGCTGAACTCAAAGGGTCAGACATTGGAAAATGTCCATTAAGGGCATGCAGGTGGGAATCCAGGTTTATTGTTACTGATTATGAAGAAGTTGCTTTTTAAATTAACTAACTTGATTTAAATTAGCAGTCAGCACAAAGAACTTGTCTGAGTTTGGGCAGTTTTAACTAGGAGTGGAAGTTAGGTTTCAATCCCAGACTGCTTTTTAGATCTTCAGTAGTACTTAAACTTGAGTTGTCTAATTCAATTTAGCTAACAGCTTTTTTAAAAATTATTTTTGATTTTGCTCAACAGATATACTCCAAAGCTCCTGCCAAGAAAAAATTGTCATTTTCAAGGCAGATCTGGCACTAAAAAAGATGCTGGTGCTTATTCCTGGACACTTACCTGCAATAATAATTTGGACGGATGCTTTTGAAATCTTTGAAACTTCTTTTTCCCAGGGACAATTCTGGCCCCCTCCAAATCATTTCTTCCTCCATCATCTCAAGCAGAGATGCCTCTCTTCCCTGTGCTAAGAGAAAAAATATTAAATGATACCCATTACCCAGTGCTGGGCCAGGGGAGGCATAATGTATAAATTGTATATAAATATATATACTATTATATATATAAAAACCTCCAGTACCTTTTCCTGTTTGCCACCATTATCTCAGATACAGTTCTCTTTCCTGTAAATCAGGGGGAAGGACTTTGTCATGCCGTTGTTAGTTGGGCCACCGTTGATAGAACCCAAATTTGTGAATGGGGATTTTAGTACTGAATTTCAAAGGATTATCCTTACAATTGATGAAAAATTTCCAAGTCTATTCACCCAGCTGTGGGCTCTGTAAAATCCAAAACTTTTAAGTCCTGCGATAATATCAGTGCACACTTTCATTTGTTCCAAATTGTGAGGCGTGATTACAATCAGGTTTCTACTGTTTAGCACAAAAATGATGGCTTAGTTTTTTTATACTACGTTGATGAAATCTTCTATTGACTTTATAAGGAATGTGGAGATGGTTTAGAGTCCATGGGGAAGGTCTGCCTTAAGCCGTAAGCCTCTTCCTGGAGAAGATTAGTGCGAGGGCATGCCAGGGTGTTTATTCACTGTATGCCATTTCTATCTTCTCTCCTTCACACTTCCCGATAAAATGGAGTGACTCCTGATTAACTGGTTAGCGTAGACAAAATCCTCCTTACATACCCACCTCTGGATGGTGGATAAGGATAACTGAGTGAAACACAACTGCTGATGTAGCCGTGTCAAGTGTCTGCTGGATTCTCCAGGAGTGGTTGTTGCAGACAAAAGGCTAGAATTTCACCTGGCATACATTGACATGGACCCATTGATTAAAAGGAGCCATTTTAAGGTAAAACAGATGAGAATCTGGCATAAAATTGTGAGCATAGTGTTGAGAAGTATGTCGTTTTTCTTTCAATTACACTCTTATTTTTCCCTTTTGTACATAGTTGGTATTCATGAATATTCTTTTCCATCTACCTGTTGGTTTGACTACCTGTATGAAATACAATGCCATAAGTGTGGGGTTTTTTTCTTTAAATTAGAAAATAATAAATTCTGAGCTTTCTTACTAAAAGGTTTTCCACAAAATGCCTTGTTCCAGGAAGAAAAAAAAAAAACAACAAAAAACCCCTCTCAAGTTTCTGTTTGTATGTATTTTTCATCACGTTTTTTATTTGCATACTTACCTTTCAATTATCAACATAATTTTAGCTTTCTCACTAATCAAATGTGGATTATCACAAAGTCATTCGCAAATCAAAGTGACTAGGAAAGAATTTATATTTTGTTAAGACATGGCTAATATTCCACTTCGTTTTTCTTCACACTAAATTTAGAAGGTACAGACTGTATTCATCAGGCTATTCTGCAGAACCCTTCTGGATGTGGTAGAAAAGCTGATTTGTATGCATGAACTCTCATTCTTGCGTTTGTGCTAGCTTTAAGTAGCAACACAGCTTTTAATTGTGAGGTTTTAAGTTCTGCAATTAAAATTTACCCTTTCTACTGAGAGGATTGAGTGATAGTTTTTTGATTTCCTTTAGACAGTTTAGACAAATTATATTTAAAAGCACATAAAGATGCAAGATGCATTTCCTGAGAATAAGAAGGTCAATATGTCTTAGGCACATTTGCTGGAAGTTTTACTTTGAATAGCTAATGATTTTTTTCTACTGTATTGCAGAGAACATGCTAAGATGCTACAGAGAGTTTTGCTGTCAGTCTCCTCCAAGGAATCGGTTTTCTTGAAAACCATGACTAAAAAGACCTTGAAGAGTTTAGTTAATAAATTTTCCATTGTGTAAAGTTATGTCAATAGCATTCATTTTATTAGAAGTCTAAAAGCCAAATTCATGCAGAATACCCGATGTACCTTAAGGGTATTTTCATATTTATAAAGTAGATATAAATGACATTTAAGAGGTATGGTTACACGATCAAGGAATCTTGAGGTAGATAAGGTGGAGCTCATACTGCAGGTCTGTAAATGATGTGTAATGAGAAGACAAAGGAATGAGTACAGTGTTAACTGTTTGGGCTTAAATTTTGTTAACTGCAGGTGTGCAAAAAATAAAGTACCTCCTCAGATTGGTTATAGAATTACATTAAGTTCATGTATGATTATCTGCTTACAATAACACAGGCTATTGGATATCCCTTCATTTAGGGATATCCCTTCATTTATATCTGCTTTACAGTATCTTTTAGAAACTTCTCCAACCATGATTTCAGAAGCATTAGCCCAACTTGTGACAATTTTGTCACTGATCAAAAAAATGTTTCGTTTTTAATCTGAATTTTGGATTCTAGTTTCTGGTTGTTGGTGGGGTTTTTTTGTTTGTTTGGGTTTTTTGTTTGTTTACGTAACCTTACTGCAGCATTAAACTGTTTGCTAGCTAGAAAAAGCTTCTGGTTTGATTTTCCTGTACTTCCGTCCTGTTCGCATCCCTATTGTTTCTAGAAGTCCTCACCGTGGACCATTGCTCTACACTGTTCAGACATTCAGTCCCTGCCCCAAGGAGTCCTTGGTCTAAGTATAAGCAAAAGGCAACAGATGAATGCTGCCATATGGAGTATATGCAAATGAGATAATATTGATCAACATGATAAGCATGCTGTGACTCTTAACCTATATGTAAACCTTTTTTACAGTTTGCAGACAATTTCTTCGTATTCCCATTTCAAGTCTTCAACCGAATATATATACATGATGGTCACAGCTGCAATAATACTAATATAAAGGTTAAAAAGAACCTTCAAGCCATCAAGAATAATTTACATTATAAAAAGACATAAATCAGATGTTGCAGATGTCCTCAAAAGTGTATACTTTAAATTGCATAGTATTACATAGTACAGTGTACTGTTGTGTATACTTAAAATACAATATCACATTATTTTGGTCTGAATGGTATATGATTTTAAGGCATCAGTTCTTTTATTCTTAAAAAAATGCAAGTACTCCAGCAATCAAAGGACTGAACACAGATGTGTTGGTTCATATGTTTGCAATATGCATCACCATGTTTCATGTTATAAAAATTAAACCTTATTCAAATTTTTAGGTGATTACTGCAAATCAAGAAGGAAATCATGTATAAAACAAACAGCAGAGGAGTTGAGGAATTTAAAGTGTGAGCTCAAAAAACCACGATTTAGATTTTTAGAGTAAAAAAACGCCTTTGGTTTCATAAATTAGTGAAACCTTCTGTTTTATATTAGCAGTATTTGCTAACATCGTCTGTTTGAGTCTAAATATATACAAATTTTATTCTGGTGGGATCCGAGAAGGTGGCATGAGGGTGGAAAACAAGGTGAATGCGTATAGAGTTCACTTCTCATTCATCTGGGTTACTCTTATCTTAATGTTTAAATGTATCCTGCCGCAGCAACAGACGATGTTGCTTTCCATGTTGTGTTCCAGATAGGAGCTTGCTATTTTTAGGAAGCTGGTAATCATCCTGAACTTAGCTGACATGCTTGGAATGATAATTTGGCACATCATTTCTCTCATTAATACTGTTTTTAAGCAATAAGCATCCCATGAAAGCATGAAGATCTTACCAGGATGAGGCAGCTCTGGTCTTGCAGAGTTGGGTGTCTCTTCTCTGTTAGAGGCATTCAGTGGCCCACGGGAAATGCGCTGGTAATTTTGGCATAATATTTAGTAGTCATCCTGACACCGAGACTGCCTCTGAGTTCCAGAAGTAAATTGAGGAGTGAATGGGCATAGGATTAAATTCCATTTTATTTCTTGGTGAAAGTAGAAACGGATTTCAACCTTTTTTCCATGAAAGCTGATGTTGTCCTTGACTTCAGTCTTTGTGTCACAAAATGTAATCCAAGATGATGGGCCAACTTTTGGTGCAGTCTTAAGATAAACCCAACCTCCCCGCTTGCTTTTGTTGCTGAAAAATAACTTTCAGTGGAATATGCTTTGGGTCGCTTCCTTCTCTAGCCGAAGCACGGGAGAAGGAAGAGGGTGTTTGGGAGAGCGGGGTTGGAAAGTGAACACAAATAGATCAAGTCTCTCCGTGGGATTAGTTCAGTGATGAAGGGGTGCCTTCTTTCTTTCACTAACAGAAAAGCTGCTTTACAAGTGTTAGGCTAATGTAAGTGTTAATGTTTGCCTAGGAGACTGGAAGGGGACTCTGCTTGAGGCTATCGGAAGAAATAAAGTACCTTTAATAGGAAAAGTAAGGGAAAACATGAAATATGCAAGTGTATTAAATCATGAATCAGCATAGAGTAGATATCTTTATATGCAGGATTTTTGTATTGAAAAAAAAATTGGTACTAGCACCCCTAAATTGTATTGAAAAACAGCCCTAATTTTTAGAAGCACGTTCAGGAGATCTAAAAATATTCCTTGGATAAAGTATTTCAGATACTTAGCAAGGAATTATTTTTCATTATTGTTGTGACTTAAAGCTCTGATAAATGGAAGTAATCATCTGTTCTTATTTATTGCATTTCTGAAAATATTAGGTGTGGGTTTTTTAATATGGCAGTTAGGCAATAAAGTTGCTTTACAGGATACCAAAATATCATTCAGTGAAAATACTACACATGGTTTATATTCAGGTTCTTCATTGTTCAAAATTCAATTTTCTTCCACCCTCGTGCATTATGTTGATGGTGTTGACTTTAAGGGGTACATTTTCAAAGTCTTTTCTTCAGGATTTATAGCTAAATAACTCCCATTAATTTTAATGGTAAATGTGTGGCTAAATCCTGTGTACTGTTTTTGAAAAATGTGTCCCTAAGGTTATTGTTTTACACACTTCTGTGTAGATCCAGCTATCAAAGTTTATATTTTTCAGCTGTTTTATATAATACACACATGAAAGTGTAACATATATAATAATGTTAAACAGATTTTGGTCTAAAGATACTGGCTTTTCAAAAAAATCTGTTTATATATTTTTTCAAGATAAAGCAATATAAATTGCAGTCAAAAGTTTCACCGTGTGTATTTTATGCAAATGAAATTTACTGCTGTTTTGTTTGGTATTCTTATCTTGGTTCTGTAAATATATGTTCAGCTAGGCAGTTCCCTCTTATGCTTACCATTATCTGCAAATTCAACAATACGTAACCTTTGAAATAACAAATTCTGCTATTTTTCATTAAAATGTGAAGAGTTAATTATGTATTGTGTGCTATTCACAATAATATTTGTAATGTTTCTGTGTTAATCTTAGCTCTCATTATTCACAAATGCCTGTGGCATCTATGAGTTATTAGGGCCTTCTTCTTTTGTGGTATAAACATGCTTTCCTCCTGCAATGGACATCTGTGGGGCTTGTACTACTATAAAAATCATCATCTTTCCCTCCACAGAAGTAGAAAATGTGCACAAAACGTAGTATCATCATTTTGTGCACTTACTATGTGAGGTTTTTTACTTCTTAATCACAATGAATTCAGTGTTTGGAGGAGTTTTTCAGCAGATAATCAGAAACCATCAAGACAAACAGTGTATGTTGCTTTAGCTGACGGTATATTAACTATTTTGTTGCAATTTAAAAAAAAAAAAAAAGAAGAAGAAAGTTCAGTGAACTGAATAAATGGGATAATCTAATTGGCCACGTAGCCTGGCCCAAAGTAAACTAGTATGGTTAAAAAGTACGTTCCTGTAAAAATAAGTAAATGAATTAGAAACTGAATTTTGATTTCTTTTGCAATAAAAGTGATAGCAAATGGGGAGGGGAAAAATGATGGTAGATATTTACTAAAAACCACAGACAATATGAAAGGATTA
>VXBO01012477.1:3727-15778 GCA_013400135.1 Rhinoptilus africanus
CTGAAGATTCTGCCAGAGTGTGGGTATACCTGAGTGGCTGTCATATGCTAAGCAAATGACTAAATTTCTTTGAAATTTCTTTGTATAGGTTACTACCTGCCACATTCATTCTTCCAGTGATGATGAAATTGACTTTAAAGAAACTGGCTTCTCACAGGATTCTTCTTTGCAGCAGGTATGTTGAATTCTTTTAACAGCACAAGTTGCTCTTTCTGTAAAAATAAACTAATTTTTAAAAAGCAGTGGAACTTGTGTTTCTCTCACAAGCAAGTACAAATCTGGAAAGCTTAAAATAAAACTTAGACACATGCTCGTGCACACAACTGTGTTTTCTCAAACTCAGAAATGTGGTTTATAACAGAAGTCACAGCATCTTGGTGTGCCTTCCAGCTTTTAGTCTTTGATCATGCTGTGTATGCAGATCTCTTCTTATTATACCTAAGAACAGATTTTATATACCAGCTGTCTGGTGAAGTAGAACACAGTTTCTGTGTTAACTTTAGTTCTTACTACATGTAGAAGTTTGAAAGGGTGGCTTCTGATTGTATTTTCTGGGAAGACTAAATTGCTGTAAAAGCAAATACGGGTTTCTGCTTGGTTTTGCTAATAGATTTTTTTTTAAAATGTTAGCCCTTATTTTAATGAGAAAACAAGGAGGATTGGCTATTTGTTGTTACATGCTTTTAGTTTTTGGCAAAATGTCAAACTCTGCAGCTGTCACAACAATATAAATGAAGAGCTAAGTGTACTTCTGTGACAGGCTGTATCCAGCAGCTCCAATGGTTTTAACTTATGTAGACCCTTGATACCTGGCAAAGGTACGTAGCCAAATCTTCCTGAAATAAATTTCCAATGAACTTGATAACTTATTTTTAGGTTCAGTATATGCTTTTGACAACTCACTTGTGGGTGTTTCAGTATCATTTGGTTTAATGCAAAAAAAAATCTGAGAATGTGTAGGGAATTTTCAGATGAGCCAGACTGAAAGCTTTTAGTCAAAGCTGTGTCCACCTTGAAGTTTTAATGCTTTCATGGCTGTCTAATTGATAACGGTACAGTGTCTAATATGGTTATGGTATTAGAGTATTTTTGTCATGAGTGGTTATGAGAACATTGGTGCCATTCTGATGAAGACTGACAGCGGTTCTGTAACAATACTGTCCTATCTGCAATATGCATCTCAGTTCTTTCACTGGCGGTGAAAGAACGGCAGCCATGCAGCACCAGACTGCTGATAGATCCCTTATATGGAACGTGATACTTATCTGCGTTATTAAACAAAATCTCTTGGCTCACACTAACAGCTATGTGGTAGCTGCCTAGTCTAAGACTGGCTTTGATACTTTATGCATTTTCTGTAGTTTTTATAATAAGTAATTGCTTATTGAGTTTGTGGGTGGTGGCTCAAGTTTTAAGAATCTGGTGCGTTTTTATCTAATTCAGTGATTTAGATGCACGCAGGGTGCACTCAAGTACAAACTTGATAAATTGGGTGCTGTCAGTAGCAGCTCTAGTGAGAAAGTAAGATCTTAAATCTCTTGTGCTTTTTTCATGCATCCCCTTAGCGGCCTGCTGCGCCTAGGCAATCCCAGCAGTTCCAAGTAGCTAATCTGGAGAAAAGCAGATGGTCAAGTACTGCTGCTTTCAAGTTTGTCACTGTACTCTTTTTCTTTTTTTTTTTTTTTGCTAAGCTAGTAAAATATACTTTCTAAAGTGGTCTTGTGAGGAAGGCATGATACTAGACGAGAAATCACTGATGGGAAACGCATTAAAATTACTTAAAGCATTGTCTAGCTGCACAAATTCATTGATAAAGGTGTCTCTGGTTTCAGCTAGAAAGCCCTATTGTAGACCAATAATTAAAGGAGGTAACAGGAGGTATATTTCCAAAATTCAAGTGGACACATTAGGCATTGGACAAGGGAGGAAAATGCTAAGGAGTGTATTCATCTCTGGTTTATTTTTGTGAAATTTAACTCTACCTGTGCAGAATTTGTGGTCTTTACCATTTATAACTTCATGCTATTTTGAACAAAGAGACCTTTTTCTTTTATCTAGTATACAGTGTTGTTTCACTGTTTCTTTGGGGTGCATTTGGAAAGGTGCTGATTAACACCTGGTTAAACTGGAGATTTAACTTTCTTATTTAGAGCTGCTATTAGACTGACTTTTGAGTCAGTAAATGTAAGAAGGTGTGTAGTTAGTGTTACCATTTAAAATTCAAAGGTTAAGACAAATCCTTTTCCTGTCCTTTGTGTTTATTAGAGACTTTTATTAGAGAGACTTTTATTTCTTTGGAGCAAAATGGGCAAGTAGGATTTAGAGTATTATTAGAATCATTATATCACTGTCGTTGGTCCTGGGGTTGCCAGGCCTTTTCTGATTATCAGATGCAACAAATGACGTCCAATTTTATTGACCAGTTTGGCTTCAACGATGAGAAGTTTGCTGATCAAGATGACATTGGCAAGTGAGTATAACATTATACTGGCTTTGACTATTTTCTCGGGAGTTTCCTTTCTTACTATGTATTTGGCTCTGGTTTTGCTGATGATAAATAACAAGCTTTTACTGATGTGAGGCAGTTGCAAATCAGTCCTGTGTTTTTGTACTGTCTGTGTGCATTGACAGAAGCTGCCTTGAACAGTTTATGGAGGAGAGCAATGACTTATCTTCCATTTCTGTTGTCCTGGTTGTGCCAACATGAGAACACAGTGCTTGTGAATAAATAACTAACTGCTTTTGAAAGCTATGTCTGTCCAATGACATGGCATTGTTGGGGGCACTTTCAATTTATCTGTGCCTCAAAGTGAATTATTTTTTCTTCCCTGCTGAATCTGTGTACCAGACCACATGAATAACACTGCTTTTAAGTTTTCCTGGAAGAGATGATAGGAACAACACATCTGTGAGTGTACTTTTCTGTAGGAGATGGTAAGAAAGGGCATTGTAGATCTCCCTTTGTTGTCAAGACAGTCAGATTAGGCATTCTTTAGGCCTACTTTTTTTTTTTCCAGTTCATAGCAGGTACAGCATTGGAGATTTGCGTGTATCATTTCAGTTATGCTTGCTTAGGCTTATTGCATCTTAACAGCTAACTGTAGGGTAGAGATGACATTGGTTTGTATTTTTGTTTAAAATATTTCACAGTTAGAAAAAGCATATGAATGCCAGGCCTCCTCAATGTGGAATTTGACTGGTTTATGTTGGGAACTACTTTGTCTTTAATCTTTTGTTTTTAGATTATTAGAAAATGAGAAATTTAAAAGAAATGAAATGTCTTCATGTCATAATAAAACATCTTGCTTTATTGCATACATCTGCTTTTTTTGTAGTGTTTCTTTTGATCGGGTCTCGGACATCAACTTTACCCTCAATACAAATGAAAGTGTAAGTATGTGTTCCTGTACTGTCAGAAAAATTACTGTCTTTTAAACTTAAGTGCAACCTACCTTGTTCCTGTATCATGAGATTTTCTAATTGGAAGACATTATTGTTGTCCTTTGATCAGTGTTAAAAAGAACTGCTTCTAATTTGTAATGCCAGGTTCAAGAACAGGCTTGGATCTGATTTGTGCCTATTACACACTTGTGTTTTATACGTAAAAGCTATTTCAGTCATCGAGTGAGATTGTGGTGGCAGAGAAGTAAGGACAGAGACTTTAACCTTAGATATTATTTGTGAATGGAGTTGAAATGAACCCCACTATAGAAAATAAAGCTGGAGTACTTAGTGGTGTGGTTATCTGAAAAGCTCCAGTGTCATTCCTGTATGCAGTTCTTAAACATGATGGAAACTCCTAGCTGTTCTTTGACAGTCCACTCAGCTTACTGGTAGACGAGCAAAACAAGCACCACAGAATATTTTCTTGGCAAGTGTTAAGTTGTTAAGACATTGTGGTCTTCTGCTGCTTTTAGAGACATGTTTGGGGTTTTTTCCCCATTGCTTTAAGATTCTCTTCAGAATAGTCTCATAGTTCCAAAATGTTTACTAATCTAAGTAGAATGATTCATCATAAATACAGATTTTTATACTTTTGCTGTATTTAGGGGAATATAGCCTTGTTTGAGGCATGCTGTAAGGAGCGGATACAGCAGTTTGATGATGGTGGCTCTGATGAAGAAGACATCTGGGAAGAAAAACATATTGCATTTACGCCAGAGTCCCAGAGGCGTTCTAGGTGAGAAATGTGTTTTTCATCCAGTATAGTGAGCCCTCAATACTGAACACGTCTTTTGGTTCAGGCTGACTGTTAGCACAGGCTGTCCAGCATAACTAGCTGTTTCTATTCTGCGGAGAAATGAATAGAGGGATGACTCGCGTGTCTGTCTTCCAGCCACAATTTGCAGAAGATGGCAACAGCTGCCCTGCCTACTCAGCTCTTCTGAACTTCAGTTTTGTAGCTTGCTTTTTTTCCCCACTGTTTATTTCTTCCCCTCTGCTTTTAAACCTGCTCAGCCATTCTTACCTTGGACAAGGCAGTCCAGTTCCACACCTTCGTAGACCTTGCTGTCCTCTATGCAGTACCAGCGTGGTTATGGACAGAACTGCATAGGAGGCTGCATTGAGGGGAAGGAGCGTCTGGTCCCCAAAATTCTCAGGGCTGTGCAGCCTCCCTTGATATCTACTGAAATTTGTCCCAGGGTAGCCCTGGCTTTTCTGACATTCTTGTGGCTTGAATCACAAACCCAATCTCTTCTTCCCTTGCAACCTTTGAAATGCATGTTGCTAATACCTTCTGTACAAAACCAATTATTCTGTCTGATGGTGTTGTGGTCACTTAATGCAATGTGTTGCAGGGACATCTTTACCTTCTCACCTCACCTTGCTTTTTGTGTTAGTTGCACTCACCAGGAAGGGAGAGATACCCATAGGGTTTAAAGAATGTGTGTAAAGAGGATAGAATGGAATACAGCTGGGGAGGTTTTAAAGTAGGTTAGTTCCATCTGTTGTTAGATTTACATAACTGTTTACATGATGAAGTGGAAAAACCTTAAACATTAGTTTTTTGAGAGAGAAATGATGGGAATGCTAACAGTAAGAAATTATATGTCATTTAATCTATCGGAAGTGATAGCTGTTGTAATTCTCTTTAGCCTCAAACTCTCTGGTATTTCATTGTGCCCAGGATCTGATACTAAACGTAGAATGTAAACTATCTCTTTGTATTTTAAGTTCGGGCAGTACGGACAGTGAAGAAAGTACAGATTCTGAAGAAGAGGATGGAACTAAACAAGACTTGTTTGAATCACACACCAATACAGAGGACAAAATGGAAGTAGACTTAAGTGAACGTACGTAGCTCTTCTTCTCCCAGCTACTTTGAGTTGTAGGAAAGTGTTATCAGTCTTATTTTCTAGGAGTTTTTCTTGTTTACCACTCTTATTCCAATTATCTTAATAAAGTAGTCTTCCCCACTGTAAAGAATGTTTGCAGCAGAGCATGCAAATGTAGGGAAGTTTGAGTTTTTTATGTGTCTTGAGTCAAGTTACTTAGTCTCTCTAAAATTCATGTTTCTACTCAAGAAGGAAAAAAAAAAGGAGGAGGAATCGGAAAGGGAAGGATGAAATGTAAACGCTTACAGGTCTTGAATGCCTGTAAAACTGATACGTTGGTAATCTTCAAACCTAAAATAGTTATTTTTACTGGAAGCCTTTCAGACCAACTTTTCATCCAACAACGCTCTTCTAAAAGACTTCCTACAAAGTGAATTCGCATTAGTCTGGTTTCATGTGTGAATGGAAGTTGTGCATCAGTAGACTTTTATGTGGAAACTTAACTGATGTAATTGGTTTTAAAATGTTCACATTCAAGTCACAGTACACTAAACTGACTTTAGTTAAAATGGGGATTTCTGTAGGTAAAAGCCCTTTGTTTATCTAGACTGTAAGGAATTAAATTAAAATAGAAGGAAAAGTTAAGGGTTTTCTTTTCTTTTGTCAGATTGGTGTCGTTGGCATCTGTGTGTCAAACAAGTTTTGATCCATGTGGGTCTCCTCCCATATCTGCCTGGGTTGGAATTTCTAATTGCTAGTCAGAGCTTCCTTTTCAGCCTGTTTTTTTGTATGTAAGTGTTAATGAAAAACATGTTTCCCTTGGGTAGGTGAAGTATTTTGAATTGACCTATCCTAAATTAGATGCTGTTAAGTCACAGTTGCTCCAAAATTTAAAATACCAATAAATATTTTCAGTTGTAAAAAGCCTTAAACTTTTCTGAAACTTAGCAGCAATATTAGTGCATGAGAAATTTAGAGACTGTCCATATCTAAGTTGACATGCTTGTTTTCTGTGTTCAGGAAAATGCGTAGGAAACTGAAAAAAGGGATGAAATCTCTTAAGACTTTTTTTTTTACATTATTGAAATTAGTTTTGAAATAACAAATGTTGATGTTAGCTTAAAGAATAAAGTGGGGTTATACTTGTGATCTAGTATGGCATATTGGTTTTGTTCTTCAGATAAGCTGTATCAATGTCTAGCAGAATACTCTTTAAAATTCTGTCTTACTAGCAGAATTCCTTTATTCATTTTCTTACAGTATATAGAGGATTCTTCTGCATGCACTTGAAAGTCTAGTTATGGATTTTGCTGCTTTTTTTGGAATGTGCATATAGAGAATGAGTGTTTTAGGCATATGTGCACTCATGTTGTTTACATGAATTTGTTCCTAATGATCATCTTGATGATTTTACAGCACCAAACTGGTCAGCTAACTTTGATGTACCCATGGAGACTGCACATGGTGCCAATCTGGATTCTGTTGGGTCTGACGTGTGGAGTACAGAAGAACCTATGCCAGCAAAAGAAACTGGTTGGGCTTCCTTTTCGGAGTTCACTTCCTCTTTGAGGTAAGAATGTTAGTGATTCAGGGCAAGTTCTTTGTTACTACATGTAATGGCAGCTGCCATTTGGTTTCCTTGGGTGTCCATCTCTGCCCAAGCCCGTGTTGGTAGTTCTGGTGGAATACAAGGTGTGTAGTGTCTGAAGGGCCCCATGTGTTCCAACAGTATGCCTTTGTATGGTCTAACTCATAGCAGACTTCTGTAGGGTAAGTGGATCCTATTGTGTCATTGCTTTTTAGGGCTTTTGAAGAGTATTTGTGTCCTTTAGTACTGGTCTCAGACCAGAATTTGGGCTGTGATTATTTTTTTATTTTTTAGCGTAGACTGAAGCCAGTGAATGGTTTAACATGGAACTGTTGAATGTAAAGATCATAGAATGTCTGTGATTATTCTGTTTTGTGGATGTTGTAAAAACAAATAGGGTTTTTTTTGTTGTGGGTTTGTTTTAGTTTTTTTGAAAACTTGCATGGTTATGCAGCTGTGATATCTAGGTTAAGGAGGTCTGTGTTATTTTGAGAATGCCTGAGATACTTTCCTTTCTTGCCTTGAACTCTACTTAAAAAATTAACTGAAGTCCTCTTGTCCTGGTTTGAGTATAAGTACCTAATGATATAGATGTAAGTTTTCAGTTGCCAAATACTAGCAGTCAAGAACTGATCCCTTTTCCAATCAGAAGACATTTCCTTTTCTACATCTGGCTCCCAATTGTCTATCTGGGCATTAAACACTCTGATACAGAAGTGTGATTTTTTTCCAACATAAAACAGTATAGTGTTCGTGCTTGAGGCAGGTAAGTGGATAACAGAATTATGGATTTAGAAAATGAAGATGTGGAGTTGCTACATCAGTGTGTAGAAGAGACATTCTGTAAATGGTGAGAAGTGTTTCCGGTGGCCAGATTTTGTCTTTTGAGTTCCTTCAGAATGCAAAAATTGTAGCTGTACTGTATATATGATTCAGTAGTCTGTAGTGGATGATGACTGTGTTGGCAGTCTCAGCAGAGAACCGTCTTTCAAGTTGCAAAGAGTGCATTTAGAAAGTCTGTTAAAAATGTTGGAAACACTACGAGGAGCCAGTGATACTTGTATGCCGTATTTACCAGGGACATGTCCACTACTACTTGTAATCAAACTAAATAAAACATGTAAACATAAAACTGCCACCAAACATCTACTTGGTCAGCTCAGTTCTGGTAGATTTTTGCATTACTGAAGTTCTGTTTATCGTTGTCTTCCCAAGACTCCTACAAACAAGCTTGCCGTCATTCAGGTTCAGTAGAGTTGTAGGCCTTGTAGCTTTGATACAGAACTAAAAATACTATTTGAAGAATGCTTCATTCTGCTATTCAGAAATGTTTCTAAACCTTTTTTACTTTGTATTTGAAGCTCAAAAGATTCCTTAAGAAGTAATTCTCCTGTGGAAATGGAAACGAACACAGACCCAGTTGATCCCTTGAGTGCAAATGTACCTGCTCTTGCAACACAGCTAGAGAGTAAGTACACTGCAGTCAGAAGTGCAAACAGACTGACTTTGAGTTGTACCTGAGAAAAGACCTCCCTGAACTTTAAAACTTGGGTTTCCAGAGACCTTGCATCTGGCTCTGCTGCTGTTCTGCCAGATAATGAAAATGACTTGTCTAAGAATTTCTTAACTATTTGAAATAGTTTCCTATTTAAGCCAGGAGCCAGTGTTACTGTTACCTGTAGAGGCACATTAGGAGCAGAAAAGCGTTACAACGATGCTATGTGTGTTCCCTTAGAGAATCCTCTCCGGGGTTAGCACTTAGTTAGCTGAGGGAGTGCCTGAGAACAGAGGTAGTCTCTTCCTACGTGGCAATAGGCCAGCACGCTCAAGGTGTTCAGATTTCTTTCCTGCCTCATTCCTTTCCAAGTTACCTTCACTATGCGGAAGTTCTTTCTTCTACATGTATGAACTGGTTAAAGGCCAAACATGTGCTTTTTGTATATGTTATTAACAGACAGAAAAAGTGTAGATGAGAAGTCCAGGGAGACTGGACTTCCTAAAGGCTTGCCTGTACTTGGAAACGTACTGTCAAATTTGGACTCTGTGGGCTTGTTTAAAGAATTTGACTGTACGGAAGAATAATACATTGCTATAATTCTACTGAAGTCTTACTCAGGCAAACCTGCTACAGTAACTGTTGTCAATCTAAATCACTAAGTGGTTTGCAAAATAAATAAAAACCTAAGCCATCTGTAAGAAGTACTTACGCCCTCTAGACATATATGTAGTAAGGATTGCAGGAAGGTGACTTCTGGAAGGAAGAATTCGAGCAGTGTACAAAACTGCAGAAATACCGTTCTGGTCATATTGCCTTGTATGCTTCCTCATGAAATAGAGGCGTAACCAGCCACATACTAAATTACTTCTTTATATCTAGCCCCAGGAAGTGTTGCTATGGAGGCCAGTTCGGATGGGGAGGATGATGTAGAAAATGCAGACAAGGTAACTGAAACTGTAATGAACGGCAGCATGAAGGAGACACTGAGCCTTACTGTAGATGCTAAAACTGAAACGGCTGTTTTCAAAAGGTGAGAATACCTATTTATTGTGTTACCCACCTTGTAAAATAAGCACTGTTGATGGAATACTACATGTCGTCAAAAAGAGTTCTTTGCAAGTGGTAATTCCTGAGGTTTTAACTACAAATCTGCTTCAAAAGTAATTTAAAAATAAAATTTTACCTCTAGTTAGTTGCTATAACATGAGACTTTCCTTATCAAGCCTTAATATCAGTGGAAGATTATTAGTGGGAGACTGACTCGATAACTTTTGACCATCATGTACATTATTGTGTGGTTTTTATGTACTGTTATTCTTTTAAGATACAGTTCATTGCATGTCAAAGCTGAGCTTTTTAAATTTTCCACAGAACTGTTAGATTTGGATTGGAATTCCATCCCTCTCCTCCAGGAGGGTGGAGGACAGAAGTTGAAGGCCAGCTGGTCACTGCTCTTGAGAGTAACTTAGGGTGATCACTATTGGTGGTATGGATGGTGGTGTCAAATCTGTTCTGGACTGCAGGTGCCACAGAGAATTCTAGAATAACCAGAAGAATAAAAGCCTTAATTTTGGTATCTTCTGATACAAAGTGTTTCATTCAGGAGTAACTGTCTTACAGTATGGTTATATTCCATATTACCAATGCCAACAATGTGATCCTGTTATGGGAATAAAACACCTTTCCATTTCATCTAATTGAGATCTTGTCTACTAAGATCTTTTGATCTTGGATTTAATGATCAAGTGGTTTTTATTTAGTATCAAATCTTTATGTAGGGAAGCAGAGGCTGCAAACAGTCTGACCTGCAAAAATAATTTTGCCTTTATTCATTGAAGCCGGTGTGTCACTCGTGCTCCCCCCCCCAGTCTTGACAAATCTGAACATACTGCTAGCATTTTGGTGTGCAACTGCCTTCTCGTTCTTTTAGAACAACTTCCTGGTGTGTGTCCCTATTCTAGTTTTAAATATTGAAGGGAAACTGTCCACATGTATTGGAAGCTGCTTTAAAAAGATCTCAATCCATTTCAGTAGAAAAAAACTTCCCAGTGTTAGTCCTTACATTGACCTTTTTTAAAATTCATTTTACTTTGTCCCATTGGGAGTAGGACTAGATGATCTCTAGAGGTCCCTTCCAACTCTGAAGATTCTGTGATTCCATGATCAGTGGTAGGAGATAAGTCCTATTCATTTTGGGTGGTTCAGGAATTGAAATGCAACAGCTTTTAGTCACTGTTGCTTCTATCCTTTTGATTATCGAAGCAATAAATAACTCTAATCTCTGATCTTAACAACTCTAAACTTCTGATGTTTTTTCAATGTGGAGGAAGGAGCTCTTACGGCTGCACAGCGCTTATAAATCAAACGGCATTGCTCCAGGAATTGAACCAAGGCAGTTTAGAGGACTGCGACTCAGTGCAGACTGGTGTGGCATGGAACCATAGTCCCTTGCTGACATAGTAAATGATGCATCTACTGTCCAGTTTATTCTGTATTTTGGGCAATGCTTTTATATGGTCTGCACTCCCATTGTGTTGGATTTAGTTATCCATGGTGTGTTTACACTTCTCCTTGAACTGCTTTAGTTCACGTGCACTTTAAAGCTCTCTGACTTGTGATACCGGTGCAAAAACTACTGTGAGGAGACAGGACGTTGTGGCTGTTCCTGCTTGCCTTCATGGAATTATGTGCTTGAACTGTGGAGTAAGCACTTCAATTCTTGGACTTAGAGGGACACAGAGGTGCAAAGGGAGGCAATATCATAGAATCGCACAGGTCAGAAGGGACCCCAAAAGATCATCTGGTCCAACTTTTTGTGGGAAAGGGAGGCCAAATGAGATTATCTGGCACTTTGTCCAGTTGCATCTTGAAAACCTTTAGCAACGGAGACTGGATCTTGATTTAGAAATGGGAAATTAAGGAAATGTAGAGTGAGGCTGAAAGGTGAGGCCTTAAATATTGAGACTGTTCTACTCTGATAGAGATATGTGGCCTCATACTGAGTCAATGCTCACATGTCTGTCTTTAACCAACTTTTAAATATGCCAAAGCAACAAATGGGAGAGAGAAAAGTAGTATTTCCTTTGGAATAAATATCTAAAACAGTGCCGGGGGTGGGTGGGGGAGGTCAAGATGAAGGGACAGTTAGTGAGAGGAGGTCCTACTTTGTGTACCTGGCAAAGTGGATGCTTCCAGACCTAAATGTTACATAGGGTTTCTGCCAATAGAGAATTGATGGTGTTGAAGTCAGTGTTAAGAGGAGGAGGAGCGTTATAGACTGATTAGAGTTGGAAGGGACCTTGAAGATTTCTAGTTCCAACCTCCCTGCCATGGGGCACCTCCCACTAGACCAGGTTGCTCAAAGCCCCATCCAGCCTGGCCTCTTGGGCAACCTGTTCCAGTGTCTCCTCACCCTCACAGTAAAGAATTTTTTCCCAATATCTAATATAAATCCTACCCTCTTTCAGTTTAAAACTGTTACCCCTCATCACTACACTCCGTGAGAAAGAGTCCCTCCCCAGCTTTCCTGTAGGCCCCCTTTAAGTACTGGAAGGTCACAAGAAGGTCTCCCCGGAGCCTTCTCTTCTCCAGGCTGAACAACCCCAACTATCTCAGCCTGTCCTCACAGGAGAGGTGCTCCAGCCCTTGGATCACCTCCGTGGCCCTCCTCTGGACACTCCAACAGGTCC
>VXBO01012477.1:16081-58125 GCA_013400135.1 Rhinoptilus africanus
GGGCCTCAGAGCTGGACGCAGTACTCCAGGTGGTGTCTCATGAGGGCAGAATCACCTCCCTCGACCTGCTGGCCATGCTTCTTTTGATGCAGCCTAGAATGCAGTTGGCTTTCTGGGCTGCAGGTGTGCAATGCCAGCTCCTGTTGAGCTTCTCACCCACCAACACACTCAAGTCCTCCTCCTCAGGGCTGCTCTCAATGCGTTCATCTTCCCAGCCTGTATTAGTGCTTGGGATTGCCCCTACTCACAGACAGGACCTTGCACTTGGCAGTAGTTAATTTGTGGAAAGCAGCAAAGGACAAAAACATGGTTTCTGAACTTGATTCAAAATAGAGGATGAAAAGGGAAGAATGACAGCAGAGACAATCCCTTTTAAAAAAAAAAATAATTAGGAGACCAGTTGTGATGGTGACAATTATTTTATTTTGAACAAATACAGAGTGTCGAGGCAAATAAGAAGGGGAGATAAGATGTGGGAAACTGGATCTTGATGAGAGATTATAGTGCAAAAGCCAGTATTTTTATAGGCTCTGTAGGTGTAAGGAGGCATGGGAGGAAAGAGAAGGAGTCCTTGAAACTTAAAGGATCTGCTGCAAGGAGAACTCTAAGAATAGGAAGAATAACCNTCCAGGTGGTGTCTCATGAGGGCAGAATCACCTCCCTCGACCTGCTGGCCATGCTTCTTTTGATGCAGCCTAGAATGCAGTTGGCTTTCTGGGCTGCAGGTGTGCAATGCCAGCTCCTGTTGAGCTTCTCACCCACCAACACACTCAAGTCCTCCTCCTCAGGGCTGCTCTCAATGCGTTCATCTTCCCAGCCTGTATTAGTGCTTGGGATTGCCCCTACTCACAGACAGGACCTTGCACTTGGCAGTAGTTAATTTGTGGAAAGCAGCAAAGGACAAAAACATGGTTTCTGAACTTGATTCAAAATAGAGGATGAAAAGGGAAGAATGACAGCAGAGACAATCCCTTTAAAAATAATTAGGAGACCAGTTGTGGTTGTGATGGTGACAATTATTTTATTTTGAACAGAGTGTCGAGGCAAATAAGAAGGGGAGATAAGATGTGGGAAACTGGATCTTGATGAGAGATTATAGTGCAAAAGCCAGTATTTTTATAGGCTCTGTAGGTGTAAGGAGGCATGGGAGGAAAGAGAAGGAGTCCTTGAAACTTAAAGGATCTGCTGCAAGGAGAACTCTAAGAATAGGAAGAATAACCAGCAGAGGAAAGTGGCTTTAAAGTGTTCCTGTCTTCTTGCATAAATAGATTTGTTGCCACAGAAGTGTAAGACTGATGTTTGTGTCTACTTCAGAGCTACCTTCTGACTATCTCTTGCAGGTATATGGTCAAATTTGTGTTTTGGTGCACTCATAATGGTGTGACTCAAGTGGCTAGAGGGTGGGAGTGGAGAGGCAGGAAAGCTCTAATTTAGAGGCAAACCACAAGTAGTTAATGGCTAATGACTCGAGGCTGCCTAGTTACATGGTAGTGTCGTACATTGTGTGAGTGTACTGATTTTTCACTGAACTATGTTTTGTTTTGTCTTTGAGAGGAAGTTCATTAAATAGTTTGGGCTACAGTCTTAGTACTGCCTAACCTGTACATTGGTTTTCACTGTGGAGTTATTTGGGACTTTAATAAAGGTGGTGGTGAGTTAATGATTCTGCTGATATGTTTCATGGACAGGCTTTATTTATGCCAGTTACTGAGGGAATCTTGAATTTCTTTTATACTTTCTTCCTTCCATTTTTGCATACTTTTGGCTTCAGAGTGTTGAAATCGTATCGGTATGTATAGTGAAGGATCATGACTGTGATTGTTACCACTTCAGGCATCACACACATTCCTTATTTCTTTTCTGATCTTATTTGTAACCACTGTATTTCCTGCACTTTTACCCAGTCAAGTTTTAATGGATGTGAACACTGGTGCATTACTAGGTGTTTGTAAAGTCTAGAGCCATGTGCTTGATCTTCATGTCACAACTGTAACTTTAAATCCATTTGCATGTGAAATATGGACCCATCTCCCCGTTTTCTCCTGTTGTCTGAAATTTCCCTGTAAGTTAACTTAAAAATTAAATAACTTCTTTTTTTTTTTTTTTTTTTAAGTGAGGAAGGAAAATTGTCTACCTCGCAGGATGCTTCTTGTAAATATGTAGTAGAAGAGAATGCAGAGGTTGCAGAAGAGGCTCCTTCAGCTCTGCAGCCTACTAACAGCAGTCCAGAGCAGAGGTAACTGCAATCAAGGATGCTTTCAATTCTCTAAATAGCAGTTTGCATGCCTTTCTAGTAGGATATCTACAGAGATTAATGAATTCCTGTTAGTTATCAGCTCTGAGTTTAGCTTCATCTAAACATGTGCTTGCATCTATTTTATAAAATTCTCGCAAGTTACATTTTGTTGTTGATTTTAAGACTCTTGAGTTGTTGAAAATGTATTTGCCTTGTACTGTTTGTCTTGCAGGGTGTTATAAATATTCCCATTCTGTCTCATGATGCATTACCAAGTTAGAATAGTGAACTGATGCACTTATGACAAAAAAAAAAAGTAAAAAAAAAAAGTTAGGGGAGTAAGTTTGACTTTATGCTGAAAATTTCCATAAGTTAGGTCAACCATTTTTCTTGTTTTGTGTTCTGTATTCTATACTGCAGAAGAGTTTGGGGGGAGTCCACTAGTGCAGCTGTATGGAAAGGAAATGGTGCCTTGTTTGATTGTGAATCGGTTATTATTTGCACCCAGGTATTAATCTGAATGCTTGCAGAGTTGGAGAAGATTTTTCAAAGTACATAAATAATTTGTTTCAAATAAAACTTGCCTGAAATACAGAGCAGCCTGGATTGCTCAGCATACTTACTGGAGGAAAGAAAAGAAGACATTTTTCTTTGGCAGCTTGGCTACTTCTGCAGTCTTGGAGAATAGTAATTCAAGATGCAATTCTGAGGGGACCGACACCAAACAGAGAAAGCTGCTCTTGCATAAATTTGTTTCTCTTAAATTGTCAGGTAGTACTGCTTTCTCATAAAAACAAACAAAAAAGGCATTTGACAGTGTTTCTTCTGCTTTGTTTCCTGTTGAAGTACTTGCTTGAGGTTGGGGTTTTTTGCCTCCCAAGTTACAGTGGTATGGAAACATACATGAGTAACTGTTCAGTCTAGTATGGCTTCACCAAAATCAAATGCACATAGAGTGACATTAATCACCAAATGTTAGAAATGCTTAATGCAGATATTTCATATCTCAGCTGGTTTCTAGACATTTGTCAGAGCAGGATTAATCTTTATCTTAAAAGCCTAAAACAATGAAGAGCTTAAAGTAGGTGAGATTTACATCCTTGAAAGCAGTATTCAGTTGAGACTTTGCTCTGGAACTTAGGTATTCATAAGTACTTTAAAATTAATATCTAGGCAAGAGTTTACTGGTTTCCTAGCAGAACAAATGGCTGTGGAACGTCAGGTACAATCCCACAGACTTGATTCTTGATGTAAAGGCAAAGGGTGGTATGTTGCCGTTTCTTGGTTTAGGTGTAATTCAGAGGTGCCCAGAGGAACTGTGCTGTCTCAGAAACCCTTGTAACAGGAGAAATCTAAATGTGAATGTGCATTTCCTAAAGCCTGAGTGATCTGTAGGGTTTGCTCCTCTTCCTGCAGTGCAGGGCGTGGGGAGCAGAGCTGTGCGTGCTGCCTTCTCGGGTGGGGGGTGAGGGTGTTGTGAATGGGAGCGTGTTGTGAAGGGAGCGAGGGTTTAGTAAAAGCAATCCCAGGAGCCGCTTCTGCCTTGTGTAAGCAGGGATATGATTCTGAAAATCGTAGACTGTAAACTATTACTAGAGAAAGGTCATAGCAACTTTGTAAATCCTGTGAAAGAATTAATCACTTTTAATTAAGACTTTGTTGATGCTATATTACAGCATATATTATAGCTTTGTGGTGAAGACAAAATTGAAATGCTTCATTAGCAAAGACTTAGACTATAGCTTTACATGAAACACAGAGCTCTGCTGTGTGTTCTGATTATGCTGTGTGCAGACTAAGGAAGATGCAAGCATGTTTAACAAATTTAAATTCTGCTTTTTGGGCTTGTTTACAAGCTAGTATGTCTCACCTCTGTGGTACTGGGTGTTACAGTAAAACACTGCTACCTTTCCTGTAAGCCAGAACTTTCTACCCTGCATGAATTCCACAAATCTGATCAAGAAGTGGATTCTAATCTGAAAAAAAAAAAGCAACTTTGTATACTAAGTTAAAGTGGGAAACATAGAAACCATCTTTCACAGCCGCCTCTTTATCTGGAGGAACCGTTTTTATGAAGACAACGTTTTTAATGGTGATAAGCGCTAAGTTGTGTGGAAGAAGTCTCTGGCTACCAGGCGATTGCCTTTTGAGTGACAAATATGTGTGTAAACCAACAGAGGGCTCTCGGGGCTAGCAGTTGGTTGGAGTGCTTTTCAGTCGCAGGAAGTGCGGAGGAGCTCCTCTCCTTGAATCCAGCTGGCTTCACTGAAGCTCAGTACTTTTTTTCTCTAAAGGTGGCTGTCACAGCAGATCCTCATATAAGCGCAGTATAAATACCAAGATAAACGTAATTGTGCTTTTGGGGCTCCATGCATGTGTGACTAGTGGGGGGAGTCCCCTAGGTAGGTCTTTGGCTGGTGGCCAGCAGTAGTAATCTCTGCTAGAAGCCGTCTTCCGTCACGGACCTTTTTCCAGTTAACAAGTGACTTACTGCTGTGTGGACCGTCAGACTTCCTGTCCCTGCAGCGCTTGTTTCCTGCCTTCCAGGTTTCTCTAAGAAGTGTTTACTTTTGCCTAGTGCTGTCTGTCTTTTGTCTAATGTGTACATATTTTTTTAAAAAGTGTTTTTATAGCTTAGCAGCCAAAGACTTAGCTAGGGGACTCCTGCTGGTCATGTGCATGTAGAGCACGGACCCAAGAGTGGCTTCTCTGTGATGTACACCATCAGAGAACAGGAGTTACAGGTAACTTTTCTCATGTGCAGTTCCAAGTGGTGTTTATGTTCTTTAAGGGAAACTTTGGATGTATTCAGTAAGTTTGCACTGGTTGGAAGCTGAGATTTTTTGCCTTTTTTGCCTGCAATTCTTAATGTTCTCGCACACTACTGATTTGATCGTTTTATTTGTGTTAGTCCAGAGCGATTTGAGCCCACATTTACACCAAGCTTCTTCCCTAGAAATGTATATGCTGTCATTGTTTTCACTTTTGCAGGTTTGCTCCTTATTTTCCTCCTTGCTTCCTGAACTTTCTGTGCTAATGGACTGACATTCAAAGTATTTGTGAAATGGCAGTTTGTAGATCAGATTAGCAACTAAAGCAGTTGGATTTTGGTTTTTTAAGACACTGTTTTGTTTTTCCTGTTGTGTCTTAGCTGCTTATTTTCAAATGTGATCTTAAATGCTCCTGGTATCACATTTTGCTTCACGATAAGATTTGGAGAAGTATCAGAACTGTGCTTTTTATTAGTGATTCTCTTGGGGAGACAGCGCGTCTCTGGAGATCTCTTAGTACCTCAGCTAATAAAAATCCAACACTTTTCAACGGCTTGCTCAGTTAATTAAAGTGCTGTGCTTAATTAGGCAATAAGGACTTCAGAAAATAAATGGGATGAGCATGTTACTAGCTTGCATTTCTTCTCTTCAATGCAGAGGTCATGCTACACGTGGTCTGGGGCTGTTGGTTTTGGGGTTGGATGTGCGTGGTGGGGGTTTTCGGGGTGGTTTTCTTTTGCATCTACCCAAATTTAGTTTGGCCCCTTCTTCTTTCTCGTGTACTTACATCTCTCTTTGGCCTCTTAGGACTGATCAACACACCCATTTAGGAGAGGCGTCTGTTAATGGCCCTGTATGATGTGTGATGTGTCTACTACCTTGGCTGAAGAAAATGAACTGATATATCCAGGTGTTTGAGTGTTTCTTGAGGATTTCATCTAGACGCTGTTGAAGCCAGTCACTGCTGCACTAATTTCGCAAGGGATCAGGACCAGCAACATTTATATTCTAGATTTTAAGACATTGTACAGAAATTCATAAGTGTAAAAATATTGCACATTGAGAAATACCAATAATTTTTGCGTATGTTTATATTGTATTGTTCTAAATAATGGGTGGCCTGTGAAATAAGATCCTGCTGCCCATGTAATGATGACAGTAGTGTTACTATAGTTAAAATGGCTGTAAGAATAGTTTTATAAAAAAAGTGAATACACAAATCTAATGTATTTGAGACATAACTATTTGACTATTAGTGTGACCAAAGTATTTAGCAGTTTTCATACATTTTTCACCTTGTAAAAAGAAAAGAAAAAAATGAATTCATGTTTCTTCTGAAACTGAAATGCCCTATAAATGTTATTTTGGTTGTTTTAGCTTACAAAAGTGATTTAAATAAGAAATTTTTGGTGTTCAGCATTTTACAACAGGTTTTTAAATTGGTAATTGTTTTCTGTATTGTTTAAAACAGATCAAAAATGTAAGTCTATTGGTAGAGATTTTAAGTATTTATTGCTACAACTTAGTTGACTAATTGATGTTACTGTAAAGCCATACGTTCTGTTAAGTCTTGTTTGCTTGAAAGAATACCTTACAGGTGAAACACTAGACTATTTGGAGTGCACATGGCTTGTCGTGTTGAAGTGATTCACCTGCCTTTTAGCCCATTCACCAAGATTTACTTTAATACCAAGCATTATGCGATGGAACATTTCAGAACAATCTGCGTATTTAAAACGCTATAATCCTTTTAGACAAGTCACGTAAATGAAATGCCTGTGCTGCTAATGTAATTACAGTACATGCATTTTAAAAGCATATAGTGTTTTTAATACAAATTTTGGCAGCAGAGCATGTTGATTGTTACTTTCACTGTACTGATCTGTGTGAGGCTTTCATTTGTATGTTCTAAACCAGCTTTTTCACAGCTGGTTTGTGTATATATAGTGATTATGAAAACTAATTCTGTGTAATTTATAATTTTCTATGTCAGTGTAAAATTCCAACAGCCTTCTCAAACAAACAGAAGCAATATAATGTATATTGCCACATTGTCTGGTGAAAGGGTTAAAGTACTTCACCTCCTGCACTTTTAGATGCAAGTCCATTTTTGTTTCTGTAATAGTTATATTCATTTATTTTTTACATCATTTGTTTTCCTGACCAGTATTTAAAGCCAAAAGGATACTCTAAACAATGGCCAATGTTTTATTTTAGAAGGCATCCCAAGCAACGTGCCTAAACATTACATTGCATACAGAAATAAAAACCAAACACGTACGTATAATGGCATTGCCCTTCTTGCTTCCTCTCGTGCATTTGCTGCAGCAGGTTTCGGTGGCGCTCCTCACTGCAAGCTGGTACGAACTCATCAGTTGTGCGGAAATGCTGGGGGGAGGAACGAGGTAGCAGAGGTGGAGCTGGTAACCACGGTTGCCATTTATACATAGATATTTACTGCATAAATAATGGAATCCAGTCAGTTTCTATGTTGTTTCTTCTTCAATTCAGAACTACTTCCCGATCAGCTTGACCAAAACTGTTTTGTATTTTAGCTTTAAGGTTGGCAGCTGTCCTTTTATCACTTTCTGTTCTGTTATTGAACGAGCGGTTTTAGAAACGGAACCCCTCATTTCAACACATGAATTGCAATCCAAGCAGAAAATCCAAATACAGGAGAGCAGTGCATTGACTTTTGTAAGTTTGACGCTTATGAAGAATAAAACTTTGTCCTTTCCAGTGGAGCTACTTGTCCCTTGCTGACAAGTTGAATTAACTAGCTGAGTGGCCTTGAAAAGTGAAGGAGGTACTGGCAGCAAATGAGTTGAAACTGTATTTCTGCCCCGTTACCTGCAGTTCAGCACTCCTTAGTGTGGTGTCCTTCCTTCTAGTGAGGAACTGTCCATGTCGGTCCACCATCCAGTTCATGCTAAGCTCAAAATTGAGAAGGGGGAGTGTTTTGTCCCCCTTCCCTCTGTTCTGGAGAGGTTAATACCAGCTGAGTGGAGGTGTGAGAAGTGGTGGTGAGTGGAATTCGCCCTGTGGTGTGGTTTGCCTTCGAAATAAAGGGTGCAATAGAGGTACACTAGGTTGGCTTATCTGATCCCAGTTCCAGTGGTCTTTAGGGTTCTTCCTTACTATTGCCTTTATTGTTAGTTTTAACAGCTAGTGTGGGAGATGAGTTAAGCCTGGGGTTTATCCTACATTTGAGGTAGTGTGAGCTTACTCTGAGGAGGTGCAGTGTGTGTTTTACCCACTAACTGTATTACTTGTACGAGAAGTCCCCAACTTGAAGGGAAAGCTTGGGAGGTGTATTTTTGGGGGGGGGTACACACACGCGCACACACCCCCTTTTACCAGTGCTTTCTGCTGCTCGCGTGGGCTTACAAAGGTCTGGACATACTTCAAGAGTTTTTCGGAATGGTGGTGTTACCCAGCCTATTTAATCAAATTGGACTTGCATGTGATGGAATTTGGGTCGTCTTTATTAAAGGGTACTTTAATGCATTTGTGAGATGGACTGAAGTCGAATAGCTTTGCCCGGGTTTGAGGTGTCACACGGTGTTCAGCAGCAGTTAAGATGAAGTAAGGTTGCTTTGAATGGCTCCTCCTGCGTATACACCGTGTGTTTCATAGTGCTCTCTGAAAGGGCTAGAGGCTCGGTCACCAGAAAGTGAGGAACAGTGGTCAGCTGATGTGAAAGGGCAGTGGGCTTAACCCTGTGCACTTCTCCGGTGAAGGATTTTGACTTGAGCAAGAGCATGTTGCAGAAGCGGCTGGGCCAGCAGTGAGTGCAGTAGCTCATTGCCGCTTCAGACTCCATCGCTGTTACCTGGCGCAGTGGGTGCATCGTGCCTTCTTGACCAGTTACTGTTATTTTTAAGTGTAAGCCTTGTACTGGATTTTATAGCACGATTATTCTATTTAAGTAAAAGTGTAAGCTCTCATCTTGACTAACGTTATTATTAAGCATTCCTCCTGCTCGGTGAGTTGACAGGTTGTCACCAAGAAGACAACAGGATAGTTGAAACAATCTTGGTACGTCGTTGTAAGCACAGTGTGACCGTGCTCTTGAGTGACTCCCGCCTTCTTCCCGCTGGTGAGCCTTGGATCTACCTCTTGGAAACTGTGAGTTCTGTGATGTCATCTGCATGCTCCTGTGGAAACCTACGGTGACATGCATACTTTGTATGAAATCCACTGAGGAGCTGTGAAAGACTTATGAGGAAGATGAATCAGGTTGTTACTATCATTCATTATAAGCTTATCTTCCTGTTTAAATTAGCTTTAAATTCCTTGGAGATTGTTTTGTTTTCTGACACGCATCTTACACAGTTATATCAGGAAGTACTTATTGTATATAATTGATGGGTCTATTAATATACTTAAACAATCATTTCCGACTGTCTCGGAATAAATAGTGCTTTCCTCGGTGTAGTACAAGTGCTTCAAGTTTCATTTATAAAAGTGTCTGTGTTGTTCCCTAAACCAGGATGGAAAATGGAAGTTAATGAGGCAGCATTAAGCCTTTTTTTCTTCTAAGTTTTTAACTTTTGTCTTTTAGTTTCTGCATCTGACTTCCCAACAGGTAAGGATTTGGCATCCTGCTGTTCCATTAGTGTTTGAGTATGTAAAGTTGCAGCATGGAGAGGAAGTCTGAGGCAATAAAATTAAAACAAAAGATACTCTTAACATAAAAACAGTCATCTTCCTGCTCGTTTTAGCTAAGACAGTTCATGAAAGCTTTTGGATTTGCCCAGGCCTGGCTTGGGTTTCTGGTTCAGGTTGTTCCGAGCCTGCAATGTGCCCTGCGCTTAGTCCTGGTTACTGTCCTGTGTGCAATTACCACTTCTCTAATGACATCGCAGGGGAGTCGGTGCGTGCTCCCTGCTCTTCTGCCACAAGCTGAAGCAGTAACCAGAACTGAACTTCGCGGGGTGCTTTGCTGGTAACATCGTTCAGAATTTCTCCCTCATAGACGAGTCCAGGCTGCTTGTTTGGTGCATCTTTTTCCGTTGGGGTGGGGAACTTTTTCTGCATTTTTATCTTCTCTAAATCTTCAGTTCATCGTTCTGGCTGTACTTCAAGTACTGTAAGTCTGATTCTAAGACCTTCTTCCGAAGGAGCGTTCTCCCTTCCTGTTCTGGATCTTTTCTGGGTGGAGTGGGTGCTTTCCTGTGGTCTCTGTTCTCTGCATCTCAAAACACGGGTTCTGAAGACTGTAATTTGTATCATGATTATCTGTTGGCCTACAGTTACCCAGAGTAGGAGAGACAAATCATGCCTGGCTGTGGTTGAGTAGATTTGTCCCTCGTGACTCCTGAGATTCAACTGAGGTAGAGTTTATCTGGCTGTCTCACTGCCTTGGTCTGGGGATGATAATTAGCTGGGTTGGTGGGTGGTGCTCAAGGGCATAACAGAGATACTTCACTTCTTCAGGTGGATGCTGATCCTGTTACTTACACCCCTTTGGGACTGGTTTTGAACTCTGCCATGTGCTACTTTGCTGTCTGTCTTAACTGGGAGGGGTTCTCCCTTCCCTTCCCTCTCAAAGGCCGTCACAATTCCATCTTGGGTAATAGGTTAACCTGGCTCTCTTGCCAGAGCACTGAAGCCTGGCTGCCTATGCTGCAAATAAACATGCTTTTCCTGACACCAGACAGAATTTAAAGTTTGGAAAATCCCTCTTTCCTATTTTTTCAAATGAAAGATACAAACAAAGTGATGACTGTTTTCTGCTGGTTCGTTTATCGGGCAATGGCACAAGATTGCTAAAATAAGCCTATGGGCTGCTAAAACTCAAGTGGCCTTGTTTCTCTTCTGGGAGTTCTCCAGAGCACCTTTCCTGTTATATCCTTATGGAAACATTTGTTGTTAATGCTGTGTTTGTTTAAAAGGGTTGTTCTTCTGTAGTCTCTGCTAAACCATCATTGTGAAGCCTGCTTTCAAATGAGGAGGTTGCGCTTCGCAGGGAGCCGGAAGGGACTGCGCGTACGCCTCATCCAGCATTCGAATGAGAATGGTGGCAACTAGGAATTGTGAGGTGTTTGTGGCACGGTGGGGTGCTGTTCTTTCTCTGTTGTCCCTTTGGAATTAAGTAGCTTGGAAAGATAAAAGGGGTGAGGAAGTGTACGGCTCTCCTTTTTTCTTTTTTTTTGTGTTTTTTAATGCCAGTACTGCGCATGTCTAGTTTGAAGTACTCTAAAGCCAAGTCTCTGACCTTGGGAAGTGGTGGCTCAGTAAATTGTTCCAAGTGTGTTTTACGTGATTCATACATAATTCATATCGATTGCTCTGTCCAGGCGCTTAAGACAATTTTTAACTAAGCTGTACAAATAACTATTTAGAGAGACACGCTTGTGCGCACGTCTGTCAGTGGGAAGGGTGTAGTCTCCTCTGAAGGCGGGCAGTGTGTGGTGCACCTCCTACACGCACTGAGCCCTAGGATGCCAGGAGGAAAAATGAGGGGCTTGTGTGTATGATACAACCTGTTCTGAAGCACTTCTGTGAATGTAAAATGTTTTTAAGCTCCTGTCACGTACATAGATGCTATCACTGGTGTCCAGCCAGCCTGAGTGTAATTTGGTGGGAGGAGCATCTGGTGCCTCTGGTTTCTGAGGCTGACTTCAACATTTGCCAGTGAAGACTCCTCTGCTTCTCTCATCGTCTGGTTACTTGATATGTTTGAGCCTTTTTGCTCATGTGTTTACAGCTCCCCAGAAACTGAGGCAAGAACTTGTGTTTGTGATTATTGAATCAGCACTCTCTCCTTCAGCCAAAAGTGGCTCATCTGCCAGCTGGTACCGATGCTGTTAATCTGCCAACTGCTGTGCTTCCGCGTGCTCTGTTCAATTCTTCTCAGTACAGTGGTGAGATGTAGCTGCGTCAGCAACCGTCGACAGTACTGTCCTCAAGAACACACTGTGACGGCTTGATGCAGCTTGAATTTGGTGTTGCAGAGACATAAACCATCGTAACAGCCCATGTGAGAAAGGTAGAGGGTCTCTAATGCGGTGGAAGAAGCCTCCAGTTGCTCTAAGGATTGGTCTGATGCGTCCTGAAAACAGTCCAGAGGAAGTAAACTGGGCTGGGTGGTCACCTGCTCTTCGTCAGGGGCTCCCTGGTCTCTGCCCTTGACGTCACACTAAGCCCAGAGAGGAGTGGCTACCGATGGTGCATGCGGGACCTCCCGCCCCAGCCATCCCTGTGCCGGGGCTGGGCCGGCTGCAGAGGAAGGTCTTTGCGGGTGTCTCTGCTCTGAAGGAAGCTTTCTTCCTATGGTAAGGCGTACCCAGTAGGAGTCTGCAATTCTGATGTTGAATGGAGCGCCTCAGAAAAAGGCTTCATTGTAAAACTTGGTGCAGGGTAATGGTTGTGTTAAGCTTGAATTTGCACGTGAGGGTGCTTTTCTATTGGTTACAGCTTCTCTGCTGAGAACGACGTTTGCTACTTTCACTGCTTTGCTGCTGCCATCGCAGCTTCTGGAGCGGCTGTGGATGGAGCTGATGAAACACTGCAATACCCCTGTGCAGTGCTGCGTGTGTAGTGCTTGAACTTTGAAACAAACTCCTCTTACTGGAAGAAGTGACGGAGAGAGCAGGATCTATGTCAGTGCTGCCTAATACTCTTCATTATAAAAGACTCATCCCTTCTGTGGAAGAGCTTTATCAAGATAATTTCTTGCAGAACTTAGGGAAAAGGAACAGTGCTAGAGATGAGGCAGTTTTTCTACATCCAAAAGACAGTTGCAAATAGAGGGACAGATAAAGGACTCCAGCTTTGAATTACTTTTACTGTACAAGTAGCTCTTGCTTTCTATGCGTTCAGAATCCTGGCAGCCTTGTATTTGCCGTTCTACCTGATGGCTCATGGAACATTTCACAGAACTAAGTTTTGGGACTGTGCAAAGACAAATGAGCTGTGAGATTAGAACTATAAAAACCACGTACTCAAAACCTAAGTATATATGAAGTAAATGTTCCTTTTTCGTAGATGCTAGAAGCTAAATAGAGGTGAAGGCTGACAGGTAAAAGCTGAAAGAGGTGTCACGAAGATGGGAATTTCTCTTCATTCCTATTGCTTTGAGTCGAGTAATTTGCCTCCGTCTGATGAACGTTAGTGTTATTAATTGACAGCTTTTAAGAGATCAGGATAAAGTCACTTACTTGTAGCCATCAAAAAAAGCACACCATTTTAGTAGCCTAGTTTGTAATTGATAATGGGGCTGAACTTCACAAGGAGCGTATATTATATGAATCAAGGCATTAGATCGAACTGAAATAAAAAAGCTGTTCTTACCCCATATCTGAAGTTAAACGATGCAGAAAAAGGGTTTTTCATTGTAAGTCTTCAGCTTACTACCTACTCATACAACTGCAGTGCCTGGCCTCTGAAATCATGTTTTTACAAAAACTAAGTACATCCCACATCTGCAGTACGCTGCATCGCACCTGCGCGCCTTCGGCGTGGGTATCCCTAAGTTTACTGCAGCGGTAATTGGTTTCCTTGCCACAGCGAGGACGTAGGTCAGAACGGCTTAGTTTATTTCTAGTAGTAAGGTGAAGTAGAGTTAACTCCTTAGCACCAATTGGGAGTCCCGTAGCAACGCAAAACGCATCTGCCCAGCCTTTAGATTCAAACTTCTCGCAGCGTTGTTTCCCTAGGTGTGTGTTTTGGGTTCTTTTTCCTTTTCACCCCCACTGACCCACTTAAGCATGCGAAATCGGCTCCAACTCTGTCTCTGTCACATGCTATATGAATAGCTCCGTTTAACTTAGTGGTATACAGCATAATTCCAGATCGTCTACACTTAAGTTCTTATTCTATTTCTCCTCCCTCCCTTTGCCCACTTCTTGAGAACTGGCAAGATGGTAGAAATCTAAATAGGATGTATTTTTCCTCTCTGGGACACTGAAGCTTTCCTGTTTAAGGAGGAAAAGGGAGCCTGTTCTGCTGCAGGGGGAGTAAGAGCGGACATCTGGGCAGTGAGAAGAGGCTTGCTTGAGATCTGATGCCCAAGATGAGGCAGAACCCTTGAGGGGTGACAGAGCCCCCAGATTTCCATCCCTGTGGCTGCCAATGCTCAGCATGAGTCTGTAGAGTCCCCGTGCCCTGCAGCAGCTGAGGATCGGTGAACTTCAGTGTCTCCCTTTGGTGGCAGCCAACGCTTCAAAAACCTTCTGAGCAGCCAAGTGGCTTTGTAACCAGAAGGGAAAACGTGACCACCTGTCCCATGTCACTTTTGTTTTCCACCATGCGTTTCTACCCTCTTTTGAAGGATTTCAAATATTCTAAAGCATCTCCTATAATATATTTTATTACTGTCAATATCTTTAAAGGAAGACATTTGTTCAGTTTAAAGATACAAACTTGTTTCTAATGGATTACAGGTGTTAAATTAAAAAAAATTACTTAAAAGCTGTAATCTCAAACCCGTTTATTTTCATCAAGTTCTGCAACTGCTTATGACTTCAGAGAATCAGTAGCAGTGGCATGTTCTCAAACAGCTGCTAATGGGATACTGAAAGGCCTGGCTGCCCTTTCAGAAACGCCCCCTTTCCGTAGGCTTGAGCACAGCTCAATAATGAACAGCAGAATAAACCTCCTCAGTTCGGCGTGTCACCCCTCGCACCCTAAGCACTGTGTAACTCTGGCTCTTGTGGCCATGAGAGAAGAAGGAACAAAAAGCTCAATAATTTCATCTTACTAGAAAATTTTTAAATTGTTAATGAAGCACACCAGAATCATCTTACCAGTGTGGATTTCAACTCCGTATTAAAAAAAAAAAAAAAAAAGGTGGAAAAAACCCCATAAAGTAAAAAATCAGAAAAATTGGTGATCTTGGCTGTAGTATTGGAATTCTGTCAGAGAATTTGTAGTGCTCTTGCTGCACTTAAAAACTTTTAACAAATAATTAAACTGAGATTTAGTCAAAATTGGGTTCTTCCGTGTTGGTGAAACATTTGCCATAGAAAATGCATTTGAATGGTGACCAGGATAAGACTCTTTTGTAAATGACTGGTATTGTGGTGTTGCTGTAAGACTAGCGTTATTAATTGATGTGAGACTGGCTTGCATTTGTAACATCTAAAACTTAGATTGTCTGTACCCATCTATTAATACCTTCTCATATTCCTTGAGTCTGAAAGAAGTGACTTGATTGTTGGGATTGGTTTTTTTTTAAAATGTTTGAGAAAGCAGCATTCCTGAGCTGCGATAGGTAGATCCAGAGTATTCCTCTAGAGGAAACTGCCTCTCCAGTGACTATCAGGAGAGCCCAGGGAAATCACTGGCTCGTGTAGCCCTATAGTTATGTTCAGTAAAACCGAAGTCCTTTATCAAAAATTATTTGGATTTTCTTTCCCTAAAATGCTTCTTACTCCCATTCCATTAGCTTTTTGATGATAGACTGACTTTGTATCTGTGCTGGGGAAGGTGGGAGAAAGACCAGCTTCATAGTTACACTTGCAAATTTCTTGCTTCCTGGTAAAATAAAAACAATAAAGACAAATAAAATCTAAGTGATATTCTTTAACGTTAGACTGCAGTTACGTAGGTAGCAATGTTTGTATTTCTTTCTTGGGCAGGTCAGCTTACCCCTCACTGCTCTCCTTAGCCATTAGACCAGTAAGCGATAACTTTGTAGGATGTAAAATCCAAAATGAGGGCGAGACCCACAAAGGTTTTAAATGACAAAAAACAAAACTTCAAACTGCAGAGAGTAGCATGAAGAAGCGGTGACAAGACAAATGCTAAGGAATGAAGTAATTATCCTGTGACTTCTTCAAGTGGCACCATACCAATGAAGTGCCTCAGATGCATATCCATTCTGATCCATCATTCAAAAAAACCTGAATTTAAAAGTATGTTCCATTTCTACTATTAGGATTAGCTTTCTAGGGCACAACCCCATTTCTAACACTGTATCCCTTAGATTTGTGAGGCACAACTTCTCTTTAACTTTCTGTGTTTGCCAGAAAGATCACTCTTATCTAGTTACTTTCTTGGTTTGTTCCTTATTACAATCTATGCTTGCTTGTTCTTAGCTTGGGCTCCTTAAAAACACCTAAAAAAAAAAAAAAAGCCCTATGTTTACAGTTTTCCATTCATCTAGTACAAAGCAGCAATTACCATCTCGTACCAAGAAGAGTTATTCTTTAGTCTACCCTTGACAGGCAGCACTTCTGCCCTAGGGCTTCTCCCTCACGTGAACCTCTTTGAGGCAAATACACGAGTGTGAACATCACTGCGCTGACTGCTGCAGAGTCTCCACCCAAAATCCCTGAGCGCACACATGAGAAACAGGCTTTCCTTTCATTGCTCACCCTCCCCTGGTTACAGGCGAAATGGCTTCATCTCATAATCAGTCTGTGAGGTCTCAAAGCTTTATTTTCTTTTTCTTTTTTTTTTTCCTGTGGTTGCACCGCATTTCATCATGCCCGCTCTCTTCAGATCTTTTCAGAAACGTTCTCTGTGAGTCGTATGGCAGGAAATGATCCACCTGTTGGCTGCCCTGACCAGGCAGTGTATCCCTGTAACGGAGATGAAAGAGCATCTAAAGCTGGGTCCCGAAGTCTTGAGTTGTAATACCTTCTTGCAAAGCTGCTATGCCCACTCGTCCACAAGACCAGGAGTCCAAACCGTGCTCCCTGGGAAAGGTTTCTAAGAATCACCATATTGGATAGAAAGGGTGAATTGGGTTTCAGTGGTGGTGATGAGCTTTAAAAAAATGGTACTCGCGGGTGTACACAGGCGAAAGCTTGGGGCTTTCTTTTTTAGAGGTTTCACAGAGGTGGATTAGTGAGTGTTATGTGCCCAAGCAAAGGGGACGACTCTTTCTTACAGAGACAAGTACTGCTGCCACTAAAAAGAAGTTGGGTACTCACACCGTTATCCAAGCTGTCAAAAATCTCCAGAGTCTATTTGGACCACTCTGGCATCTCAGTAATGGGAAGATTTTGCCAACTACACCATCTGAAAGTTACAGAATATTTTCTGAAATCTAGAAGCATAAGTAAAAGTGAGCCAATATGAGAACTATCCTCTGGGCTCACAAACAAGTTGCTCGCATCTTTTGAATAAGTTACCGTGAAGTTTGTGCTGTCAGCTGATAAAATGAAGGTTAATCCCTGCAGTTCTAGATATCATTTCAGATTTGTATCTTTGATTTCTATTGGATGTCTCAAAAAAACCCCAAATCCCAACAAACCAAAACGTTTGTGGTCTGTACAGGCAAAAAAGAATCCAAGAAAGTAAAGCTGATTAAGAATTAAATGTTTTGATTTTGGTAAGGAGCAGCCTTTTTATAATCTGTACAGTTAAATTATTTTGTGACACTTAAGACTACTCTACAGGAGAACGCAGGTACTGACATTTGTGTCACATTAACCACAGAGGCAGGTCGTAGTGATGCATGTAATTCATATGAGTAATACCATGGCAAATTCCAAAATTATGAGGATTTTTATAAGTAGGCCTGGAACTTAGTCTTAGAAAATGAAGAATGATGAGCAAATGTCATGACCTGATCATAGTCTCAAATGGGATTTAAAAAAAAAACCACAAGCAACTGAGTAACTTTTTGACTAATGGACATATACCTGAAACCTGCAGTGGAGAGAGCCAGCTAAATTGCTATAGAACAAAAAAGGATCACCAGAGCTGTTCAAAGGCCAGCTTATTCCCTTTTATCTCTGTATCTCTCTGCGTAAATTGAGATCAGTTGGTTTGCCTTTACTGCTCCTGAGATGATAGGACAGCTCTGTGTTCTTACATAGTCAGTGAAGCCGTGAGGCGTAAGGCCAAACACCAGCTAAACATAAATCGGTAATTCCAAGCAGCTGGATAAAAGCAAGCTGAGTGGTGCAGCAGACAGGGCATCCAGCAAAAAGCTGCAGCTGGAGACTCGAGAACACCTTTGTGGTTTTAGAAGAATGTACCCATTTGGACGGAGAACGCAGAAAGCTCGGTGAATTAGAGCGGTCTAGTAAATGTAACTTATGAAAAACATGTGTAGAAATTATTGGTTAGCTGTTAGAAAACTGAAAGGAGGAAGGAATCTTCAAATAGGAAATAAAGACTGCTGCAAAAAAAGTAAGTAGTAAGTTTGGTCTCGAAAGCTGCATATTCAGCCACTGGATTCTTGGTAATTTAACATCAGCCCTTTTGGACTGACACAGCAAATAATTACTGGTTTACTTACAGATAAGTGTTTGTCTGTAATAAATGGTGCAAAAGCCTGGAAAGTTCGTCTTCCTGATCACAATTTCTTGCAGCTTTCCAAACCGAATACAAAACGGATCTTTTGACTCATCTGTTTTATGGTGAAATACAGCTTGTGGTCTAATATAGATAACCCACGTCCTGTAGAAGGGGATATCAGACTGTATGAAAAAGAAGGAAAATGCGTATTTATTAATTCAGATGAAATCAAACCCTTATTTCAGAGTAAGTGAATTGGAAATGTTTCATACCTTGTTCTCTACTGTGGAGTTCTTTTTGTTTGAAAAAGGAAATCAACTTCTCTATTGTAGTGAAAGAATCTTTGACACAATAACATAGGCAGGAACACCGATGCAGACAACAGACAAGTGATTTAAAACAGATGTGAAATTCCCTCTATGTAGAAAATTATAGGCACTGGTGATGACATTAGATGCATATGACTAATCACAGTTAATGCTTGCTGTTGTCAATTAGCTTTATTAGCACAAGCAATTTGAGCACAGGATGACATTACTTTAATTACTGTAAGCAGCTTGTTCATTTATTGAGTACTGTGCATTTACCAAAGGGTTATTCTATCTGCAAATTAATCATCATAACCCTCTTATCATTAGAAATTCAGGAACACTGAGGAAAAAAGACTACCATGCAAATAGAAAAAAATAGGTGATGAAAGTCTGGCAGTAATTTTAGTATTTTACTACTTTTTTTTTTTTTTTTTTGATAAAAAGACAAAAGCCATTAGGTGATTTCTGTCTGAAAGCTGGACATGAGTGAGACAAAATTACTACCATTAGAGTTAAGGCAAGACATTATGACCATTAGGTGGTAGCAATGCAAAAAAAGAGGCTTGTGAAGGTGTACAGCAAAAATAAGGCTAAAGTTACCTAGAAAAAGAACAGCCCATAAGCCAAACTGCACAAGAAATGTAGAACTCTTTTCGTCATATGAAGATATGTTTGTTGATCTGTGGCACGGGTATCAATTTTTCCTACAAATTTGCATATGAGAGTAGAATCTTCAAAGGATTGAACATGCATAATTTCATTAGCAAAAGGCAAAAAGAGTCACTGTGGAAGTGAATTTACTCGGAAATGCTAGAGCAAATGACACAGCTGCAGCTATGAGCTGATTTCACTTGTACCACCGCACTGGCTCGCAAAACTATTGCTGCAGTAATGTCAAAATTGTGTTGGTGTTTTGGAAACAAAAATTCAAAAGAGGGTTTGTTTTCTTTGTGGGTTTCTCCTAAGTCTGTATTATCTACCATAAATTGACAGTTCTTAATTCAAAAGGTAATGGATTCAAACAACAAAGCACTAAGCAGGATGGTTGAGCCTCAGCCTGAAGGATCTAGCCTTCAAGCCTACCTTTGGCAATAGCCATCGATGATAGAAAATAAATTGTTTAAAATGCACTTCAAACAGCCTTTTCAAACTTACCTTTGTTGAAAAATAGCTGATCTTCTTTCTCCATAACCTTAATGTCACTTTCCACACACAATCTGATTCACGCAGAAGTCTCCAGCATGCATGAACTCCCTGAAAAGCAACAAGCCCTTAATTCTCTTCTAGTTTTACATCCGTTTTCAACTTACCTGGATGCGCTCGGCATTTAAAAGCTTTGCAAATACAGAGCTATAGTTGTCCAGACAACACTTCCAGAATGCCAAGGGTACCAAGAGCTGAAGCTGCTGAAAACACAGTCCGTGGTCTTGAAGTCTTCCTAGCAGGCAACTTGAGTAGCCCCAGGAACAGAATCAACAGAAGATGCACTGCAGGCATAATTCATGTACGTTGCCCAAAAATAAACACAAGAAAATAATTTATACTATTAAATGGTTCTGTTGAATGTTCAGCTTTGTGATTTTAATCTCACATTACATTTTGTTGGTCATCTGCCCGTGCTCCACTTTCTTCTTGGCACATAATGAACTTTTTTGCTTCCTTCTGGAGCAACGATTGCTCGTGGCAGACTGTCACAACTTGTTCCCAGGATGTGAGAACACTTCTACTCAGAATGGAGGCTCCCTTCTCACTTCCGTGTGGAAGATTATGCTGTGGAGCTCTCTAGCAAGAAGTACAAATGTGTTAAAGGGCAGAGGTGTATATATATATACACACAGCAACGATCCAAGGGAAATCTTAGGATTTCAAAAAATGATAGCATTTGGCAACTTGTGTCTGGCTTGTCAGCTGCTTCCTCATTTATCTTACATTTATTTTGGTGGGGGGGGGGGGGGGGAAGATTTTTTTTTTTTTTNCATTTATTTTGGTGGGGGGGGGGTAAGGATCTTTTGTTATTGCTCGTTAAGGTCACAATTTTAAAGTTTCTTTCCTCCAGGTGCACACAGTGTGTAATATTGCCTGAAAGGTTACGGTGCTTGTGAAAGCCTGGGATCACAGCATCGTTCTGTGAGAACAACACTACAGTAGTTGGGAGATAAGGATGAGTTTGCAGAGAAAATGCTCTGTATTCCTGGCTGCAGAGAATAATTTTTATTATTCACGAATTCTTTGAATTAACTGTTACTTACAAAAATGAAAACAATAATGTGTTTTGAACTAACACTGTGTTGGTGTCCTGAAGGGTACAAAAAATGCAAAGCATATTGAGCAACGGCACACCTATGTGAGCAAACATTGATGGGCAGTAATTTTTCCGTTGTTGTTATTTTGGGGGGTTTTTTGAGAAGCAACGGGGGTACCATTGCATTGACACTGAGCAATTCTGATCTTCTTCTGGACTTCCCACATTTCTGCTGGGCCACAGGGATTATTAAGGAAAAAAAAAGAAGAGGAGGACTTTGTCAACATTCTTTGAGAGCAAAGGCCAAAGGAGAATGAAGCAGCGCTTCAGACGCAGTAGTGTAAAAGCCATTTTAATAGGAAAGGTCAGCCCTTGTCGGCAGAGAAGAGAAATGTGGAACAGCACGTTCATTTCAACAGAGGTTCTTCACCGTCTGTGAGCATCCCAAACTGATGAAGCACAGCTTGGCACAGTAGCTCTGAGAGGATAAAACAGTTCTGTTCCGCAGAAAAATATTCCTCCCCCTGCCCCCCCATTCTTGTGACGTAGGGCTATTCAGAGCAATCTCATTTACGCAGGGATTTACAGCATGTTAATGACCTGTGAAGATGCAATACTGTGTGTGAGCACCCCAGTGAATCCGTGATGCCGAATTTGCATCACTGCAGCGTTTCCCCCTCCTCTCCCCCGTAGACTAAGCGATATTGTTTGGATCAGATTGAATACTTTAGTTTGAAAGTATGGGCTTGCTAACGCTTCATACGCTTTCCTTAGGCTTGAGTTTAATAGCTACTTAGATAAAATCTATATTGTGATAGTAAGTTAACTGTGACAAAATTTGGATAAATTGGTACACAAGGTGTAGGAGGAAGGAGGAAGGGAGGGAAGGAAGGAAGGAGCTACTTGTATCATCTTGAAGTCAGGGATGGTAATCTGCCAGATTCTGGCAACCTCTTTTGAAAAAAAAAAAAAAAGGAAAAGGAGTAGCAATAGTATCCGCATTTTTTTTTTCTGAAGAATTACCTGAGCCCAGCATACTCCAGTTTCATCCTTAAGGCAGGTGATGGAACTACACTTATTTTATGAACTATTTCAAGAACTGTGTATTTAGTATTTACGAAAAGGCAATGGACCCAGCCTGTTTAGCAGTTTTACAGAACCAGAACAGAGGTAGCCAGGCCCTTTGGTCTCTAAGCAGTCATCACACACAAAGGCGGGGGAATCATTGCCTGGTTCTATGGACCCAGTTCTGCTAAAAGAGTTGAATCGTAAATGCTAGATAAAAGCTGTAGCAGCAATTAAGATGCTCAGTGTTTATGAACTGTCCTGGGGGGTGGGGGTGGTACTGAAAATCCGATATGCATCACACAGGGTCTCAACTGGAGGAAAGAGTCTCACCAGACTTCTAAAAAAATGAGGGTTGAAGGGGGAATAAACATAAACTAGCCATCAATAGAAAGGACATAATCACAGCTGATCCTTCCCCGAGCCACTGCTCATCATGAGCTACAAGAAGTAACCCAGGATCAGAGCCACAAACATTTTCTCTTAATTATACAAGCCATCCAACAGGCACACCATGAAACGCAGGATACTGGGGATGGAATAATTGCATTTCCAGATTTCTGTGTGAACAGATCTGGGAATAGGCGCAACATTATCAGGGACTGGAGATAACAAAGTTAAGCCTTAAAGCTGTCGTCTGTTACTTTTTATGTACCTGACTGGCAGACATACATCACGGAACAGTACCGTGGGTTTCACAACTCACAGCCTTAAGGAATATCCGCCTGTTTTGGGTTGCAAGTTGCAGGAAGTTAGATACAAATGAAGAAGGGTTCAGTACTGGTGCCAAGGATTGTTTACTTTTACATCCCAAGATATTTCTCAAGAAGGTATTTCTGGATGCGTACCAAAGAGATATTAATTTCCTGGGATTTACAGCACCTGAAGGGGACCTGAATCCAAATCCTCACATATACAGTACAAAGAGTAAAAATGAACATCTGTGATAGGAATATGCCTGTAACAGAATGGGCAAAGTTTGAAGATATATATATAGGAAATGGAAAACCCAGGAAGCAAAAGACAAAATCAAAATTTAAAGACAAGGAAAAGTGGAAAATGAAATATATCTAGCAAAAAATGATAGAGCAGGAGAAAACTGGCATGGAAGACAGGAGCTAGAGACTCACTGTCAATCTTACTGGAGAAAAAATGTTAAGAATAAAAGGTGTAGGGTAAAGGCAGTTTTAAGGGAAAGGGGCTGTTTGCAAGGGCATGTAGCGATAGGACAAGGGGCAATGGTTTTAAACTAGAGCAGGGCAGGTTCAGACTAGACATTAGGAAGAAGTTCTTTACAATGAGGGTGGTGAGACACTGGAACAGGTTGCCCAGAGAGGTGGTGGAGGCCCCATCCCTGGAGTCGTTCAAGGCCAGGCTTGATGAGGCTCTGAGCAACCTGCTCTAGTTGCAGGTGTCCCTGCTTACTGCAGGGGGGTTGGACTAGATGGCCTTTAAAGGTCCTTTCCAACCCAACACATTCTGTGATTCTGTGATGCTGCAATGCAGCAGAGTGACTGGACGGAGCCCAGGACCATCTGTCCTGCGCAATGGCTGCATTCAGGGTACGTGAAGAGGCACAGCTTCACACCTCGCACCCGCTGCTAAGGTCAAAAAGCTTCAGCCCGGCTGCCTGCTGGAGGGTGGGTAAGCACAGAGCAGACACCTCGAGATGAATAGTTCGTGTGGCCGCCTTCTTGAATGAGCTGTTCTCTGTGTGCCTGCACTTACGGCATCTCACAATACTCATCACACGAATACACTGCGGAGTTCTGTGTCGCATTCAAAGGCCAGTCTAAGTAATTATAGTGCAATTTTCCTGTGTGGTTCCTACTTAGATATGGTTGCCGATAGCCTAACAAGGATGTATTATGAAATGATGTGCTTTTATGCGTGTGCTACATCAAAGCGAATGTCATGGTTGAAAAAGCAACACCAGTGAATGCAATTTATAACATATAACTACACAAGGAACTGTATCCCCACCTGATCTGTCTTCTTAAAAATCTCTGCAGGAGGGGAAAGTGAGGAAGAATGGGAGATTCTTATGATGGCTTTCCTTCCAAAGCCTTTTTTAGGGAAGGAACAGCTATCATATATTTTTGCTTAGATCTGACTGTAGCAGTTTTCAATTACCTGAATTACAAAAGCTGACCAGTGTTAGAAGGAAAAACTGCTTGGAGAGGTTTCCTAAATAAGGTTGGATATGTGTTGAAAGTTTGGATTTTCTTAGTCTGAACCCAACTAAATACAGAACCACAAATAAGAGGAATGTCACATTTTTGAAGACTTAGTATTACAGGCAAATGGCTGCAGAACAGGCTAATTAGAATTTACAGGTAATCAAATAAGATACTAAGGTATCCAAATACAGACTTAGAACCCTAAATTTATGTGTGTACTTTTCTTAAAATTTAAAAAAATATTTAAACATTGCTTTATAAGGAAGCTTGGTGGTTAACAGCTCCACATACTGCATTCTGTGTAAGGGTAATGTTTATTTAAAAAGAACTGATGTATGACTGGGACAAAAGCTCCACATCCACACCCCTAACCAGTGTTAATACAGTCTTAAGCCAAGCTCAATTCCCTCAAGCTTTATGAATAGATTAATTGGCAGAGTGGGGTTGGGGAGCAGAGAGAGAAGAGTTCAGAATAAGTAAAAGAAAGAAAAAGGCAAAGGGTGAGAACTAATTCAGCAAAATTCAATATGGAAAATGATAAGGATACATGGAAGTGCACACAAACAAATGTAATTCATATTGCTTACAGTGCAATTATTTTGCTGATGAGGGGACTATTTTACTCTTTAATGTTTTCAGAATAGTCTATGAATTAGTACTTTGTTTTAAAAATGCTGTCTTGAGAAAAGATGAGTCTGCTTCTTAATAGCCCAGAATGACTCACAAGGCTTCATGGTTGACACCAATTGCATTTTAAAGGTCTTCGTTTACAGAAGTCTAATAAAAAACATTTTAGACACCTCTAAATATTGAAATGACTTTCAAAGTATTGAAATTTCCCTAAATATCACATACATTCTTCAAATAGGAGTTAATGCAGGAATAAAATGCAAATAAAATAAGCAAGCTAACCATAAATATACACAAATTGAGTAAATTTCATTTAGATAAACTATGAATGTCATTTTCTAGCCATAGGCCATACTGTGATAACTGACAGAAAAATGTGATGCTCTCTACAGATACGGTAACAGTTTCTGAAACCAAGGCCAAGATCTCCGTGGTGACAGAAACCACAGAAAAGAAAATGATCTAACTATTTCTAATATCTGAGGGTCAGATCAGAAAAAAAGCAGAACTGCCACTTCAAAGGGTGAGTTTTTTCTCTCTTCAGAAACTGCAGTAATTACTAGTATTATGCACACAGTCTCTATGGGACCTTCACAATAAAACAAACTAGCTATAATACCTGGCAAGTTGTGCTGGTTTATGCGGTCCATGAATCTTCCAGCATTTTTTTTTTCATTAGTTGATTTTTTTCATACCTGAGTTTCAAGTGAAAAAAAGAAAACCATCACATTTTACCAAGTGTACTTTGAAATTTGAAAATAACACTAATGAATTGAAACAATTCAATCAAACCTTAGGACAACACAAAATGAGGCTTTTCAACTTCATGGTTAGGTGTTTTTTTGTTAACAAGCCAGTTTTCTTCAGGTTGAAGTCTGTAACAGAAATAGGATTTAATCAACAGTAACATTCTTCAGAATTACTTTGCAAAGGCATTGCTTATTTTTGCAGTTTCAGTCAACTTGCATGGTAAATGAATAAAATAAGGAGAAAATGATCACTCATAGTGTCAAATAAAAGACATAGGTGCCATTTAACAGATGGGGCAGTGATTATTCTTCTGTTCTTTTCCTCTTCTTGAAGTGCTTCTTTTTCCCAGTGAAAACCTGGAGTGACCTAATTCAAAACTGAGGCATCTCAGCTTATCTGAAGGGGAGCAAATGAAAAGTGCGTGTCTCGTTCTTACCTTGCAGCAAGGTCAAAGAAAGTTCTCCAATACATTTAGAAGATAAATAAGGCAGCAAAAGCATTTGCATTGTTTCCACACGCTATACAATGAAAACTTCCAAGTTTAGCTCTTAAAATACCAAGGATTTCAGCAAGTCCTTACCAGCTCTTTGCCAGTGGGACTCCAGGGACTGTTATAACGTTAATACACAAAACTGGAAAAATTATAAGCTAAATTGTGAAAATACCCTTTTCAGATTTCTGATTTCATCTTCTCTCCTGCATCTCCACAGTCAGCTGAAGTCCAATTTTTCTCAGTCTTGAATTCATCAGTGAGAACAAATGCCTATTTAAACAAAATCATATAGAGTATATTTCATATAGCAGTTGTCTGCTGTACTCATTCTACTTACAAGAGTAAGTATATTACCAATAGGGTAATGCACAGGACCAGAATATCAATTACCAGCAGAGTTTTTTTTAAAGGTGGCTATGTTTACCTGAACTAATGAAACCCAAATGCAATCATCAAACAAAGTCATTAACGAAGCTGGTGCAGATGGTCTGCCACACCAGTCAGATATGAAGAATATTGAAATACACTGAACATATATTAAAGCTGGGGACAGCTCTGCCAGCTGTGTCCCCTCCTGACTTCCTTGTACACCCCCCTGGGACAACAGGAGAAATGGAGGAAGCCTTGGTGCTGTGCAAGCACTCCTCAGCAACAGCTGAAACACGGGCGTGTTATCAACCCTATGAGCTGCTATGAAGAAAATTAAATCTATCCTAGCCGAAACCAGTACACCTATAAAGGTGAAAACAAGTCAAAGTAGATAACTGAAAGCTGATGGAGCACAAAAGTCCTCCCCTTATAAACAAGCATTTTATTCTAATTTTCCATAAAGTAACTAGGTTCGGCATGTTGCAAGATATAATTTTGACCACTTGATAAGCAACTACCTTTCCGTGTCCGTAGTGTAGGTGCTTACATAAGAACAAGTTGTTCAAGCTGCCATTATAGTTGAAAGACAGCCAGTCAATGGAGTTCAGAAAGTGACCTATCTCATCTTAAAGTACACAGTTATCTACAGTTAGATGTATTTGCACTCTAATTTCCAATGGCCGTATTGAAGAGGTCTCTTAACTCAAATAGAGCTAATATCATTGACTAGCTCATATGCAGCTACCTAGAAGTAGGTAGGAGAAATAAATCCTACCCCCATTTTTTTCCACATATTTTGACAAAGGAGATTTTTAAATGTGTTTTTCTTTAGACTAGAGAGATGTCAACAAGTAAAAAGACCTTTTTTTTCCCTTTTTTTCTCATGAATCTACCTTTGCTCAGCTACTGTTGTTCCTGGTTCAAATTACCAGACACAATTTTTAAAAGCCTCAGTAATTGAAAACCTCCTATTGGGAAATCGCTCTCCATCCCACAGAGTATCATCTTGTAGCTGAGACATCCGTCAAAATGTTTTCCAGTATTGTATTAGGGCTTTGATTATGAAACACTTCCTTTTAACCTTCACCAGGCTCTGTATCGACTAACTTTGAAGGACTAGGGAAAGCCATTTTGATTAGGAAATGACAGACGGGAAAGCAAGGGTCTATTTTTATGCATGTGTGCGTATCTTCACCCAATATGGGAGGCAGTCCTTTTGGCCACCCATGCTTTTACATTTATTTGTTAAATTGTATCCTGTGGACCATGCCAGGTTCTGCAGCTACTGATAGCAATTCTTTTCACAAAGATGTATTAATGATACCCAGGTCATATAGAGAAAGATAAACTGGAAAGAGAATAAGCACAATTATTCCCATTTTTATCAAGATAGCAAAATCTACCCCGATACAAGTGTTGATTACAGAAATGTTTCTGAAATTGCCTGTTTTCTTCTTGAAGTGCTAATGCACACCATTTACCTTTGCAAGACAGTAGATAACTAATGAAAAACAGGCATAAGTATTTTAACAGTCTATAATGTTTCTTGTTTTTTTCCGTATATACGAAGCTTATTTGATAAATATTATTCAATTATACAAGAAAACTAGTAAGCTAGCTGTCTGCCAGGCATATTTCTGCTTTTTTCTGGTTTATTTAATTTGCTTTATTTGATTATTTAGGGAAAATGGAGCCTGTAAATTTTCAGTAATAATTTAAACGCTGTGCTGTAAGAAAGAAAGAACTAACCATTGAACTAATCTGAAGGCAAACTACCCATTTGCTTTACCTCAGCATTTGTACATTTAGAGAATTAAAATTTCAGATGAAGAATGAACTTCTTATATTTTATGTAAAAAGAAAAAAAGTACAATCTTACAGTGAAGACTGGCTTATAAACTCAGGCAGTTGTGGCTGAAGTTCTGAAGAACAAACTTATGCTTTTGTAAAACATTCAAATAATTTTTAGAGGCTTCTAGGTAAGTGTAGGCAAGTGTAATTTATTTATTTATTTATTTATTATAAAGAGGCATTCTTTTATTATAAAGAGGCATTCATTTATTGTAAAGAGGCACCTACCTTTACCATTTAACTAAGACTCATAAGACAAGACCTTAGCTGCTCATATTTTCGGCAGAGAGAGAGAAATTACTAACAAATATTCAGAATCACTTTCCTAAGGCCTCACTGATTCCTAATTTAGGTACTTATACACCTGAAGTTAGATGGTGTGAAACTCACTTCCTGAAAAACGCGATGTTACAGTTCTGAATACAGCCATCAAGATATGTGCAATGATGTCTTCTTGAACCTATAAATAGCTTGAAATAATAGTTCCAAAAGAGGTATGAATCATTCTTTTTTTAGTTTTATGCCAAATGAATGTAATATCATAGACTAAGATGGTAGTCATTTTACTCTGAGTTGCAACATACAAAAAAGTGATCCAGTAGGGGTGACTTGGAAAGTCCAAATTCAACTTTTTTTCCCTACAAGATAAATTAAAAATTAAAATGATGGTTCAAACTCTGCTAAAACATGAATCCCTAAACTTTCTGATGGCATTCTTACACTGATAATAAAGAGGTGAAAGTTGATTAAAATATGCCCATACAACCGTACTTCTCAACTTTACAATCCAGCTCAAGTGTTCAACCAAGTAATGATTTTCTGTACTTGACAAATAGAATAAATGTTCCTTTCCCCCATGTAAGAATAAAAAATCCCAAAGTAACTCCTAGGAAACACAGAATTAACACAGTAAACAGAAATATGGTAACATACACCCTAGTACACCTGGATTTGAAAACGCTGTACATTTATTTCTGTTTGCCCAAAGAACAGACAAAAGTAAATGGATACGGATGGTGAAAATAGACAGACTAAAATGCAGGCAAGTTAGAAGATAGGGTACTACGACAAACTCATTCATCCATGAATGTCCTTTTTTTAAGCATTCCTATTCTTTCCTTCTTTCAGAAGTACAAAGCTGGGAGAGGNGGCAAACTACCCATTTGCTTTACCTCAGCATTTGTACATTTAGAGAATTAAAATTTCAGATGAAGAATGAACTTCTTATATTTTATGTAAAAAGAAAAAAAGTACAATCTTACAGTGAAGACTGGCTTATAAACTCAGGCAGTTGTGGCTGAAGTTCTGAAGAACAAACTTATGCTTTTGTAAAACATTCAAATAATTTTTAGAGGCTTCTAGGTAAGTGTAGGCAAGTGTAATTTATTTATTTATTTATTTATTATAAAGAGGCATTCTTTTATTATAAAGAGGCATTCATTTATTGTAAAGAGGCACCTACCTTTACCATTTAACTAAGACTCATAAGACAAGACCTTAGCTGCTCATATTTTCGGCAGAGAGAGAGAAATTACTAACAAATATTCAGAATCACTTTCCTAAGGCCTCACTGATTCCTAATTTAGGTACTTATACACCTGAAGTTAGATGGTGTGAAACTCACTTCCTGAAAAACGCGATGTTACAGTTCTGAATACAGCCATCAAGATATGTGCAATGATGTCTTCTTGAACCTATAAATAGCTTGAAATAATAGTTCCAAAAGAGGTATGAATCATTCTTTTTTTAGTTTTATGCCAAATGAATGTAATATCATAGACTAAGATGGTAGTCATTTTACTCTGAGTTGCAACATACAAAAAAGTGATCCAGTAGGGGTGACTTGGAAAGTCCAAATTCAACTTTTTTTCCCTACAAGATAAATTAAAAATTAAAATGATGGTTCAAACTCTGCTAAAACATGAATCCCTAAACTTTCTGATGGCATTCTTACACTGATAATAAAGAGGTGAAAGTTGATTAAAATATGCCCATACAACCGTACTTCTCAACTTTACAATCCAGCTCAAGTGTTCAACCAAGTAATGATTTTCTGTACTTGACAAATAGAATAAATGTTCCTTTCCCCCATGTAAGAATAAAAAATCCCAAAGTAACTCCTAGGAAACACAGAATTAACACAGTAAACAGAAATATGGTAACATACACCCTAGTACACCTGGATTTGAAAACGCTGTACATTTATTTCTGTTTGCCCAAAGAACAGACAAAAGTAAATGGATACGGATGGTGAAAATAGACAGACTAAAATGCAGGCAAGTTAGAAGATAGGGTACTACGACAAACTCATTCATCCATGAATGTCCTTTTTTTAAGCATTCCTATTCTTTCCTTCTTTCAGAAGTACAAAGCTGCGAGAGGTAGCAGATCCAATATCAAAACATGAAACTAATCAGAAACACGTTTTGGAGAATTTTCTGCATGGTGTTTGCCTTTGCTGAGCTATCTGGATTTGCTTGGTGTTACGTAGTAAGACTGTGTGACAATTCCAAAGCAATGGCAATCCAAAAGACCTCATTAGATATTGCATTCATTTTTTTTCTTAAAGAGTTTGCAGCTATCTGCTGGTAATTGTTAGAAACTGTTAGCTAACTTTCTTTCAAAGCAAATTAGTCATCTTGTTCTTCTGTAAATTCAAGTCCTTTGAAGTAATATCTGACAAGATTGTATATAGTTAACATAACTTTTCCTCATATAAAAGTGGGAAGAAACAATCAATTTGAAGTCTGCAAATTCATGTTTGGTTACCAGCAATAACAGATAGCTTTCAAAATGGCATAGAATCAAGATGCTCATATAACATGATTATAGAGTCACGGCAGACCTAAGACTAGATTTAAATCTCTCATCTCTTTCCCACTGGAAGCCCTTTCTTATTTGATGCTAAAGAGTTGACATCTAATACTCAGATTTGATGTCTAGAAGCAGCTAGACGGCCTCTTTTGCTTCTTTTTCTTGGGGATGATAAAGTATACTGAACAAACTTGGGAGAAACCTGTAAGCCAAAGAATAAAGAGTATGATTTTTCCTGGACTGTGTAACAGAAAGTGGACCATCATGATCCACCTGCCTGCACTGCTAATAGAAAAACAGACCCTCAATTCTGTGTGACCCATAGAAAAAGGAGGCACTAGTTAAAAAGTACAAATGGAAGTCAAAAGAAAGTGAGAGAACATACTTACACTCATACGAACGTATGACATTAATTCAGGACTGATCTATAGACTTAACAAAAGTCTCATAGAACTTATAGAATTGAAAATTCTGCAAATCTTCTTAAAAAAATGATGACACTAAAAATTGCATTGTGTATGATACCTATAGTTTTCAACCACACATGAGAAAATATGCATACTTTAGTGTATCATAACAGATCTTAAAATTTAGACCCAGGAAACATGTATACTCACTTCATCATGCCGCTATTAAAAGTTATTATTAAAAGCTATTAAAAGGAAAAGACATAAGAATTTCTTTCTGTTTCTTGTGTGCCTGTGAATTACCCATACTGTTAGTTGGTTTGATACCTTAGCTGATGTTGTTAAAGGCTGATATTCACTGTATATCTCACCAGATCAGTAGGACCTAATCACTCATTTTAAGTGACAGCAGTGATCCCCTTTCCTGGAGAAGGAAATGGGGTTGCTTTCATTAAAAACATCTCTTAAAACAACTTGGGTCTGTTTCTTTGGATTTTTCTTTGTAGAATCCTCTCATACTGAAGCAAGGATTGATTGGTAAACAAACAATATTTCAACAGAGGAAATACCGCATAGGAAATCTATTTGTCTTAAACAGTCACAGAATCACAGGATGGTAGGGGTTGGAAGGGACCTTCCGAGGACATCTAGTCCAACCCCTTGCCAAAGCAGGTTCCCCTACAGCAGGCTGTACAGAAATGCATCCAGGCGGATTATACAAAAATTGTGATAATTTTTTTGTTTAAATATATTTATCTGAGGAAAAGAGGAGCTTAATGGAGGCTATGATGTGCTCTGTTTCATAGAAACTCTGGGTCACACGAAGTACTAGCAGCAATTAAACTTTCCTCTGTGCTACAGCTGCACACAGTTTAGGATGTCCACAATGAAAGGCAACAGATATGAGTTGCAACACAGGAAATTCCAACTACATAAAAGGAAAAAAAAAAAATCACCTTGAAGATAGTCAAACACTAGGGCAGGGACTTTTGGAGACTCCACTTTTGGAGATATTCAGACCTCAACTGTTTACGGCCCTGAGGAACCAGATCTAGTTGGACGTGCTACCAGCAGGAGGCTGAACTAGATGACCTCTAGAGGATTTTTCCAATTTTGTTCTTGTATGAGTCTATGAACATAAAAAGAAATTGAGTAACTCAGCCATCATTGAAGTTAATGAAACTTGGTTTGCTACAGATTATGCCTTATGATTGATCGCATGGTTCATTTTAAGCTTTTTTTTTTTCAAAATCATGTGTGGGAAAAGGACAAAAGTAAAGACAGAAGAGTAATATTATAAGCTCTATTTCTTCAGGAAAACAGACTAAAAAGAGGGGAAATAAAATGAGACAGGGATAAGGAGAATATGAAAAGGAGTGATGATCCTACAGCAAAGCAGAAGAATGACAGAGAAAATAATGAGGGAGTTAAACTATAAGCTGATAACACGTGAGGGAAGCTGGAGAAAGATGATGAATATGCTGGGAGAGTACACGAAGTTAAAAAGCGGAATCAAGCACAACAGTAAAAACCCAGATTATGTCATAGCATAAACAGAACTGAAATTATTCTAAGAAACCCACTGTCCCTGAGTTTTGTTGACACAGACAGAGACTTACAGGTAGAATGGAGAGATGAGGTAGTTGAAGTCCTACTCTTCTGGAGTATTAAGCGTACCTGCATTATTCCTGACTCGTTCACTGAACCTGTTCTCTAGAGAAGCCTCCACATAAATCCTCTACCATTATATATCTTATGACATCCTTTTTCTAACCATATAGTTAGCAAATTTTTCCTAATAACTACCCTCAACATTTTTTCTTGCAGATTAATCCAGCTCTACCTTCTTCTACCCCCCATTAGGCACAGGTAACAACTGATCACTGCGTTCTAACGGGTTTTTTTATTGTTTGAAAGATTGTCATCGTGGCTGGAATTATTTAGGTCCCTACAGGTGAGCTACATGTCAAAGCTTCCATAACAGTCAATGTACAGTTTGCCAAAAGAGCCACTGGAATCTAGAGTGCTAGTCAACTAACAGCATGTAGGTACCTCAATTAGCTTAAGCAGGGTTACTCTCGACCATATTGATTCCCCCTCCACATGAGTAAGACCTCCATGCCTTACTCATTTGTAAGTTCCTAGAGATAAGAAGCTGAATCCCATTCCGTGTGTCCCTCTCTCTCCTTCATTCTCAAGCTTTTTCTTGTGGGTGAAGTGATTACCTCAACCCCTCATTTATTTTCTGTAATAAGGAAACTTGGGGGTGGGGGGGCACTGCTAAGGAACTGAAGTAAGTTTGGTGGGAAGTAATGCCCTACACAGACATGCACATCGGCCATGGAAAATTTTGTTCTCTACCTGCTCTGATTTACTTCCATTTTGTCAGGACTGTTTAGTGATTGGTTTTTAGTGGATTTTTTTCATTTGCTTGTTTTTAAAGCTAGCATTTCAGCAGATGGTGTGAGCCCTTTCTATACCTTAAGAGCCTTTTATTGGTGGCTTTGGCTTGCCAAGAACGTTCAGCCTTCTCTTATTGCCCCAAAATGCAAATAACCTGGCAACTTGCGTTCTCTAAATCCTGGTTTAAATTAAGAGCATAGGCCCCCTCTGTAGCCAGTGGAAAGAATAAGCACTTTACAGGGCAAAAATCCACATGCAACAACAGCATGTAAACCAGTTTTTTGATATTGAATTCATAAACTTTCCTTTTGCAACAATACAACACCATTGCACGGGCATCTTCTGCATCTATCTTGTGCATGACATCGTTGGCATTTTTATTCTGCAAAGCCACGGAAAAGGTCACATGCAGCACACATACTGACTTTTCTCCTCCTTATTCCACTGAATATACTAAAATGTATTAAGATTAAGAAAAGATTTTCAAATACAAAAAAAAGGCCAATACATCCACCTTTATATGTCAAAAAATATTGATGGAAGCTAGAATCTTGAAAGATGTTAAGCACTTCTGTTCCCACTGAGAATCAGAAATGTGAGCGTTCAGCACACATCGGGATCTGAGTATATATCCTACCAAATATAACAGTAGTTCTGCCTCCATATGAATCACTGCTGTGAGCAAAGAGGGAGTTTTGCTTGTTTTGCTTTTTGGAAGTTTTTTTGTTGGGTGAACAACTTCTGCCTCATAGTTACTACTAGTTAAGAGAAGTGGTTGACATTGTTGCAAGGCCACTGTTTATAACCTTTGAAAAGTCATGGAGATCAGGAGATGTCTCTGACCACTAGAAGAGAGTAAATGTGACACAAGAGGGTTCCAAAAGGGGAACTGGGAAACTATAGGTCCATTAGTCTTACTTTGGCCCCTGGGAAAATAATGGAATGAATCCTCTTGGAAAGCATTACAGGCCATAACAGGTGGTTAGGAAAGGCCAACACAGATTTATCAAAGGCAAATCACTAAGCCTGTCATCTTCTACAACAAAATAACGCCTTCCATCAACATGGGGAGACCTGGACTTCAGCAAAGAGTTCAACAGTGTTCCCCATAGCCATCCTCCTTGACAAACTGGCACCCTACACATTGGATGGATAGTCCACGAGATGGGAAGAAAATTGACTAACGGGCTTCACTCAGAGGTTGGTGATCAATGTTTTTTACTCAAGCTGGCAGCTGTCACAACTGGGTTCCCCTAGGGATCAATATTGGGTCCCATGCTGTTTAACATCTTCATTAATAGTCTGGATGATGGGATTGAATGTATCTTTTGCAGCTTTTAGTGGGTGCTGCTGGTGGCATTTCTGTCTGTGAATCTTGCTTATTGGCTTTGTCCACTGCCAAGGCTTCATATCTGTTCCAGGCTGGTACATACAAGGAAGGAAAGTGACGTGATAGCCTGGTTCCATGCATCACCAAAGACCATGGTGCCTCGTTTTCCAAGGTTGCCTGTTTGCTTTTGAAACTCTTTGTCTGGTAGTTCTTAGAGGTCAGTGCCACAGAGCACTAGTATTTCTTCTTGCAAGGTCTCAAATAATACCTGATCTATTTCTCATTCACCCTCCCTAAGAAAACACAGCCTGTTAACTTCCTCTTGCAGCTCCTCCTCCCACTGCTTGAGGGCTTCCACCTGAGCACAGCTTGTGCTACCGCTCTCCTCCACCCAGGAGGGGAGGTGCAGTCTTTGCAGACCTTCACCTGGACAGTAGCTTCCCTTGTAGGAAGCTCTGTCTGGGTGGCTGCTTCCACTTGTCCCAGGGCAGCCAGGCTGGGTAGCTGATTACTGTCTGACATAGAGCACAGTCCTTGCCTGGTCTCAACCACCATACTTCTGACAACTTCAAAGCACTGCCTAATAAGCCCTTCTAATTCCATGGAGACCTCAAGATTCTGGGTAGGCTTGCACAGCCACCAGCTAGCTGGGGTGACCATCAGGGCTGCAGCCTGAGCCTGTGGGTGGGCAGAGCAGGCAGCAGCCCAGTAACCGGCACAGCGTGTAGCCCTTCCTGCGTGCCTTTCTAGAGGAACCGCCGCACGCTAATCTAATGTTTAGGTTAATCCATTTTAATCTCCATTCTAAAATACAGTTTAAGAAAATGTGTGGTAATTATTTATATTTTGCAGACTTCATCCATCCAGTGATGCTGAAATAAAGTCCTGTGCAAAAATGACAATAAATGCAAAGCTATGATTTAATAATAGGAACCTTTCGCATCATGCTTCATAAGCACATTTTAAGAGCTTTCAAAGCCACAACAGAAATTCTAATTGAGTTATGATGATGTTGTTTTCAAATAAGAAACTAATATTTTTAACATAGGCAAGATTTTTTAAAGGTGTCAGATCTTCAGCTTGTTTAACATTAAAATGCACAAAATAGGCAAATATTATTTCATGTGCAAAAAAAAAAAAAATCTGTATAGAGCTATTCACATATGTACCCTCAGTAATTAAAATGAGAAACAATGTAATAGGCATATGATTTCACACCGAGCAGGAGGCTGAGACAAAATACTTCAGATTTCTGTTGCCTCTAAATAAGAAAAGCTTCTCAGTCTTTGTGACCTTAGAAGGCACTCACCAGGAGACAGATGGCTGTCATCAGCTGCTCTTCACATCATTTCTCTTCAGTAGGTAGGCAGTAATTCCTCCTGAGGTCTTGCAGAAGCAGAAGCATCTCCCCTGTGTTTGGTAGGTGTGAGCTTACACTGAATTTACTGCTCAAAGGAGGAGGAAGTCATTGGTGAGTTAGGAATTAAATGGAAACTTAAGTCAAGACCCAACCTCCTTCAGGCAAGCATCGGAATTCGGAACTTGTGAAAGGAGCCTCTGCATCTGGAAGTCCTGAGCCTGCCCTCTGAGTCAGAGGGTCACAGCAGGACTCAGCCAGAGTTGCTACCTCCAAAAAAGCTGAGCTCTCACCTTAACAGGAGCTGAGCACCGAGCTCTCTTGCCTCTTACAGAGCTGAGATGTTATATTTGCTTCTGAAAGAGGCAAAGGCTCTGAAGCCATCCTCCTTTCTTGGCCTGTCAAGAAAATTCCAGGTGCAGTGGGTCTTCTGGAATTCCAATAGAGGCACTTTGCCCAAATAGCAGAGATCTGTGGATGCATAAGACAAGAAATGGCAGCAGGGTGAGAAATCTGTATTGATCCACTATTGTCAGAACTAGAAACCCTCGCAAATGGTATTTCTTAGAATATTTTAAATTCTCGGTGCTTTTCTCAGATAAACTCTCATCAAGAGAGTCTCTGGTTTAGCCTGACTTCTTTAGGATATGAAGCTTATGTGACTGTGCTCGCTAGCAAGCTGTCCTTGATAGATTTGAGTGTATTGTCTAATTTTAACCAAATGGAACAGATACGTTATTTTCCTGTAAGTTTTATGAAGCAGGAATCAAGACTAATTGTTTTTTATCATATCTCACAGTATTATTGATGTGTATAGTAATAAACTTTCAGATTTTTTCCTCCGAAATCTAAAATCAATGTGCTTCTTGAACCAAAAAGAGTTTTTAAACGATATAAGATATACCATGATCTAACATGTGGTAGCTACAGTTTTGATGCAATGATATATGTTGTGTGAATAATAACTCTAGTAGCACACTGACTGATGTAATAACAGGGAATTAATAGTTGATATCAGTGTAATTCAGAACAGAAAATAGCCCTTCATTCAGAGGTATCTGTAATATTTAGTTCTATTTGACACTGAGCTGCAGGTGGTAAAATGGGCAAAAGATTCACTCAGTGAAAATTGCCTGCATTTTACAGAAATTACCAAATAGGAAAATGGGAAGAAAACAATAGCAAAGGCTTTGCAAGGATGAAGAAAATGACCCTTCTCTTATTATTACTTTTTTTTTTAAAAAAAAAGCATGTTCTCTGATCTACATCCGTTAAAGAAGAAACAAGTTCTGTACATGTGAGGAAAAAAATAATCAAGAGGTTTCTTGAAGATTTAAAGAGCAAACTATTTTCAAAATGATAGTTGGATATTGAAGTCCTTCATGTCATCTTCAGATAAATGCAAACAGTGTATCTTCAATTAATCTTTTAGGTTAATAATGAGCAGCTGAGATGCAAATATTGAAGGGTAATGCTGTTGAACAGAAAGAAAAACTCTAAATAACTTTTCAGCTCTGTGACAATGTCATCCTCTACCACAAAAATAACATTAAATTTTTAGAGCAGTAAAGCAATTCACAACTTTGTTGGCAACTGGAATGCCCCATTGCTTGTGGATACTCAGGTTTGTCAGTGTCCATACTCTGGTGCTAAGAAATTTGTGCCTTTCACACTCAGAATTAGATTTAGCCACAGAAAGCCTTGCATTTGTGATCATGCTCAGTTACGGTAAATCTGTATTCAGGGTTAAAACACTGATCTCAAAAATATAAAATTGTTTCCAATGCAGAAAACCCAGTAACACGAGTTACTGTTGTCACTGCATGTTAGTGGTCCCCTGGTAAATATTGAATTAGATTCAAAGATAGACATCTTCAAATTTCTGCAAAGAGTCATTGCTAGATAGCTGGATGACGACACTCCCCCTATAAAGCATTTACTTTCTGTAATGTCAGTATTTCACTGGAATTACTCCAGTATATGGGAGACAAATTTTTCTGGTAATTAATCTCCCACACCTAGAATTCATTGCCATCAATCATGTGATATTAGAGATTTTGTGTACTTACTTGAGGATAGTCTAAACCAGTATGTGCACGCTTGATGTTACCAGGGAAGTAGGAAAAAAGCTCACTCATTTTTCACGCAGATGGACATCACTCTATGTATGCAGTGGCTTTTAATATTTTATTTTAATATTCATTGGTGAGTTGCTGAAATCAAACCTGGCTATAGAACTTCAACACAAAAACAGCAGACACACTTTTTCCTGCTTCATTCATTATCTCTCAGTACAATGAGACTGACAATGAAGGGAGCCACTGCAACTCCAGACCCTTCCAAAATACACTGCAAAATCCACATTTATTCAGTATTTTTCCTGAGTATTATACAAAGTAGCCATTCTTGATGGTTTATGTTTTTAGTTAATTAAAAATAAAATAGGTCATCCTGCCTCAACAATTGTATATAAGGGAAATTTTTACCATTAAACACATAGTAGGATCCTTAGGATTTACTTGTTCTCAAAATTAAATCTTCAGTAATGAAAAAGCAATTAGTTTTTTTCCTAATTTCAATACTCTCATTTGTTTAATCCATATTACCATTTCCTTAAAAATTTGAAGCTTTTTACTCTGCTGAAAACAGTATTCTCTCCCATGTTTTCATTTAATTATTACAAAATGCAGTTACAATTACAGAACAGAGTACCTCTTGTGTGAGACAGCCAATGGCAATCCTGTTTCTCATGTATCAATTTAGAGACAGTAGAGACAGATTGATTATCAATGCTTATTGTTCTATTGACTTGAGTAAATTTTAGATGAGCTTCATTATGAATTTTTCTGATGGTGAAACTCTGGTGAGGACTAGGCATAACCAAGAGCTACTGCAAATTGCATCAAGCCTTTACAATTAACCAAACAACCAATCAATGGAGGAATTAGTGTGCTGAAAGGTCACCTCAATACGGAAATAAACCCTATAGTCACAACGATGGCCATTTTTCAAGCTAAGCTAGGAAAGGCAGGCTTCAGAATAACTCAAATTCTTCTGTCTGAGCAGTGAGATTTAAAATTCCCACAGAATAAAAAAGGATTAATAGCATTCTTGACAAGGAAAATTGAGGGAATAAGAACATCAATTGTAGAAATGACTGATAAAACTACTTAACTGACACTAACCTAAAGATAGATTTAGACAAAAAGTATGATGGTCAAGTGATGGATTAAGACTTTGCGTATACAAAGAGGCTTTCTTTTGCATCTGACTCTAGGGGCGATGAAGAGATCATTTTACTTTGTAATTTGACAAGAAGATGCAAGTATTGTGATGAAAAATTGAAATAAAAATTGCAGGTTAAAATACATGGTTTGAAATACTTTTTACAGGAACCCGGAGAACAAACTATAGTCAAAGATAACAAAATTAATGCATTTTTGTAATATTATTTGAATGCAAATTTTGATATGTCTTGATATAACTTCTGTGTTTTTATTTGAATAATACAAAGAAAGCATTTTGTGTCACAGAGAAGCTTCAAGTTTCAAAAATGACTTTTGGGGATTTAACAGCTGAAAGTGAGGGAATTTCAGGCGAAGTGCATTTTTGATAAGGTAAAGGGAAACAACACTTTGCAAAAATTATATTGCTATTTTCCAGATCTCTCTAGTCTGAACTGTGGGGGATCATACTGGCTGATAGAACATCCTCAGCAAATGATAAAATGCATGAAATGAAATCTGCAAAGTTGTGCTTCCCATTTATGTACTTCAGCATTTAAGTATCATACAAAATAAACTTTATTCAGGCAGTTTTAGGCAGTTTTAGATTGCTATCTCAATGACACAACCAGGCTATTATAACCTTACTGCTCCTGACAAAAGAGGGTAGGAAACAGGTCTCCAAGACACAGCTTCTGCTTCTAGCCTGGATTATTTATGCTACGTTGAAGTAAAAATTTTGTTTGCTTTTAAACTGGTGAACGATGGGTGTATTGCATTGTTCAATAGCTGTCTCGGCTCCACATCCAAGTTCACATGTACACCCTGTAAAAATTTGCAGAGGATCATCAGTGGCTTCAGAAAAAGGAGGTGGAAGCGTAACTTATTCTGTGCAGCAACTGTGATGTTCTCCTAACTGAAAGATGAATCTGAGGGACTTGGAGTGGATAAACTCATCTGTTGCAGAGAAAGTACAATTTGGCAGGGGGAAAAGGGAACTAACCTCGGAATCTCTGCCTTGCAATTCGACTTCGTGCACCCTGATGCCAGCTGTAACCACCACTAAGATAAGCAAACTGCTGAAACTTCACGGGTTGTAAATTAACAGTCACTGGGGAGAGCTGCATCCCTAGCCTTTCACATCTAACCTTAAAAAAAAAAAAAAAGTGCTATCTCTGATACAAAGCAGCAAGGAAGTATGGTAAGAGTTTTGACTCGGCTCTTTTTGTTCTGATGCTAGAGCAAAGGGCACGAGCTAAAGGGATTTTAAGGGAGCACAAGTGGCCTGGATCACAGGGAGCTCCAGGGATGGCAAGTGGAGCTGTGGTGCGTGAAACCCTCAATATTCCCAGACGCGAAGCCCGAGCGCTGTGAATCCCGCTAGCCAGCATCACCCGCGGACGTTAGTGCTCGGCGCTGGCTCCGGCCCCGAGCCCCTGAAGAGTCACCGCGTTCACTCCAGCCCTTCCTGTTGCCCACCGCCCCCGAGCCCGGGAGGGGCCGCAGCCCAGGCTGCCCGCACCAGAGCTCCCCTCGCCGCTCGCCAGCCCGCCCGCCCCCGCCCTAATCAGGCAAAATTGCGCGGGCTGTTATCTCCCTGCAGCCTGCCCCGTGCTTCCAAATACCTCTAATTGAATTGCTGTCATTTTTTGCCCTTCCTAATGCGGCGGGTTTGGCGAGGGAGAAATGATCCAGGGGAGGCAGGAGGGGGGTGAAGGGGGTGGGCGGCTCCCGCCTCCCCCCTCCCCGCCGCCTGCGCGGCCGCGCTGCAGCCCATAAAGAGCGGGGGGAAGAGAGGGGCGGGCGTGCAGCTCCGCGGCCGCGCAGCGTGGCCATGCAGTGAGCGCCCGCCGCGGGTGGGTGGCTGGGGGGGACACGGCAGCCAGCGCCGGGTGAAACGCCGCCAGCGAGAGGCCGTCGCGCCCCGGCTCAAGGTAAATCCCTTCCTCTCTCCCAGTGGGAATCTGGGTGCCAAACTGGTGGCCGCAGCCGCTCCGCCCCGCGGAAAGAAGGTTCCCCTTCCCACCCACGGCGGGGATGCCCTGGGGCGGGGGCGGCGGGAGGAATCCGTAACTGGAAGGCAAAAAACTCAGAGCGTTTACCCCAGTGCGGTTTCTTTCCAGATGCAGAGGTGCGCAAGTTTCCTGTTCCTGTCTTTAATCCTTTGTGCCACCTTGTCAGAAACCTTTGGGCTGGTTTTCTCAGTAAGTACCAGTTTCACTGCTGGGGGCCCTGTCGGCTGGGCAGCATCCGCGTCTCAGCGGGCAAGTGACAGCAAGCCCCGCAGTGATGCATGGCTGGGTACAGGGCTTGGGCAAGACGATCCCTCAAAAACAGCGTGGGCAGTAAACAGGGTTTTAGTTCAGAATTTGGGGCTTTTGAATACTAGCTCCCTTGTAACAAATGATATG
>VXBO01012477.1:67397-99507 GCA_013400135.1 Rhinoptilus africanus
GAAGTCCTTTTCCATACATGTCATGTGATGCTGACAGGCACAGGCCATAGGTTCTGGAAGGAAACGATTGTATTCACAGAAGAAAAGTACTTCAAGTTTCAAATGAAACCACTACCTCAAAAAGTCTAAGTAAAATTGTTTCTTAGAACAGATTATGGATTTGCGTGCACAGAGGGATTAATTGAAAAGGACTTCTTCATCTGCACAGCATCTGATGACAGTTTACAAAAGAAACTTGGAAATTACACATTTTTGGCTAAAAATTCTGCAGAAATTAATACTATCTATAACCAAAAAGATATAATTTCATACCTGACAGTGCTTCACCTGTCAAGTAGTCTCACTAAGACTTGTTTAAATGCAGATCAGTTCAGCATAAAAGAGGGAATTTCTGGTGGTGCAGTTGACATAAACCAGTCTATTCAGATTAGGAAGTCATTAGGCAGCTGACAGGATACATTTATTTTCCCACCTGTCTACTCGTGTAAAGGTCAGGCTGCAAAATTATCACAGAAAAATTAGACAGGACTCAGAATACTGAGGATGTTTGAGGGGGCTTGATACAGGGTTGATATAATTCTTCTTTCAAGTTTAATGTTTCTATAGTTGAAACCAAACTACAGCCCTTTTTGGCTGATGAGCGCGCTAACTTCCTAAGATAACAGAGAAGCTCGGTGTGAGTTCGTTTGCAAAAGGTTCTGTCCATTTTTCAGCTCTTCTTTTGCCTTTCAAATGAGATGAGGAGATATGATACGAGATAGTATGTGAAGCAACGCATTAATAACTCACAGAAAAAGTGATGAAAGTATTTTTACATGATTTCAGAAAACAAGATACAAAAAACATGTCAGAAATGGATACCAGGAAATAAATTATGAGGATATAAATTACCTCAGGAGATTTCTAAGGCAGACACGAGGATTAAAGGAAAGTTTAGAGATGAGTGCTATTAGCAGAACAAATGATTTTTCACCAATTAACAAAGTACCTTGTGTGCAGTCATTCTGCCACTATTTTGTGTTCTGTCATTTATTTTTAAATAAAAGCAAATTATAATTCTGATATTAAATTTTTGTGAGGACTGAGCATGACATGGACCAACCATAGAAAACTATTGCAACACACAGATGGCTCTACTACCCCCATTCAGTAGCTGGGTATACAAATGCCAGTTGCTGGGACTTTTATTATCTCAGAGCATAGTGTGTTTGCCATTTCATGTGCAACACTCAGCACCTCCCAGAAATGAGCTTTAAAAAGCCAGAGTTGAGCTGCAGATGAGAATTATTTTATCTCCTTGCTTGTAAAGCACTACATTATTCCCAAATACTTGATCAAATTCTCTTGAGATTCAACTCGTGTATGTTCTGTCATCTGTGGTATTTCTAATTGAATTGATCTCCACAGGTTTTTCACTAATTAAGTACATGCAAATCATACAGCCTTTCTGAGTGCTGAGAGATGTGAGTCTAATATGGAATGTCTGTCTGAGAGTAAACTCCAAAATAACAAAATACAATCCATCTCAAATCAGGATAAAATGCTACCCTTCAGTTTGCAAAATATTTTTTTTTGCCCTTGGTACAGTTTCTAATACAAATGTTGACTATTTATCACTTACAAACACTTTAAAAATTAATTCAGAATGGATTCCTTCTATAATTTCCCTTTCAGAACATTTATGAGGTCATATGTTTCCTTGAAATAATTCTATTTCATTAAAAGTCATTCTATCAGAAAATAATTGATCTGATTTATAAATATTATGGCTATTATTACATTTATCAACATTAAAGGTGGTATTTCTTGACAAGATTTAAAACTGAGGCTCTGATCATTTATATCAATGTAAGTTCCTAAGATTTGTAGAACGAGTATTCTTTGCTTACTGTTTATTCAGATATCAGTGTAGGGGAATCACATCCTTCTTCTCTAAACTCTTTCTGCAATTTCAGAGGATTGTCCTATTGTTCTTGAACTCCTAATCTAAGAGATAGTAGATTTAGGAATCATTGGCTTTCTTGTGGTTTTCACATCTATTGTTCTCTGCAGCTATTAAAACCCTACTCAAACTAATCTCCAAAGATTTGCATTAGAATTTTATGCACCTCTTCTGCAAAAATATATTGGGTAACTTCTTTTAGGACTCTTCATAGGAGCTTTAGGCACTTGAAATAAAGAGGTCATTTCTGCTAAGTGAAGATCTGAATCACCTTCTGCTCTCTGATAGCTAGAGAGTGAGCCCTGGCTCTGAATCCAGAGTAATCTTTTAAATCATGCATTTTGCTTTGCTTCTTCAAATCAAGCAGAATGAACCCAGGCCCTAAGACTTAAAGAACCGGTAGGAGCAGACAGGAAAACTAACCATGTTTTTATGGCTGTGTTACATTTTTGCACCACTTTTCAAAACACAGTTTGCACATTGTGACTGTTTGGCTTTCATGCTCATTACCTACTTAGTCACTGTTTAAAAAGACTGCTCTTCAAAGACATCATATGGGGGCCAGATCCTGACCTATGAAACTCAGGATAGTGGGACTGATGACCTGGAAAGTAGGTCTATTTATATCAGTCAAGATCCGACCTTAACCAGTGGACCAATGTCATAAAACCCCCTCATTCTATTAAATGTCAGGTCTTATGCTGAATATAATTTCAGAAATAAAAGCTCTAGTCACCCTCATTCCATACACAATACTCCTTCTTCCCACTTGCTGCAAAGTACATTGTTCATTAAATCCTTCTGTCACTTTGGGCCTTCAGAACCATCTACTGATTCTAGCTATTAAAGAAATCATACTGTGCCTCTATTATTTAGAAATGTCTCCACATCTGTGAAATCTTAATTCATTTTATGTAGTTCAAACTACACAACACTTTTTTATTCAAAAATATTTACATTTTTCTCTGCCTTTTGGTGCATTTTTGTTAGAATTCCTTTTTCAGTGCACATTATAGACAGTATTTTATCTTTCACCAGAGCCCTCAAACATCTGTTTCCAAAATTCAGTTTGATTAAACATAATAGTTTTGTTGTGTTAATCATTATTTTGGTATTCTTCTCTCTACTCTAGCTATCTATTAGCATAAAACACAGTAATTACCAATAATTCCTATTTTGTGACAGTGTTGACAAGCCAGATATTCTTGGCTGGGTAAAAGGAAGCAGATGTAACATGTTTTTTCTTTTTATGATCTGTCGCATGTATTATGCATACGCATTATTCTCTGCTTCACCCAGATAGAAAGGATGCTTTCCTTTGTGGGGAAAAAAAAAATCCTTTTTGCCACACTACCTTTTGTGAATTCAAAGTGGAATCACATCTGTGGACAGACTTGAGATATATTTTGCAGAAGAACCAAAGCAATAAAGGATTCTAATCCCCTATTTTCAAAAGTGATTTAAGAACAGTTTTTTTGGAGGCATTAATTTATTTTGAGATGCAGAAACACACTTCACTGGATTTATAGGAGCATGCAAGGAGCTCAGGTGTTGAACTATGTCCTGGTTTGAGGTAAAACAGAACCAATTTTCTGTTCAGTATTTTTGCTTTGCAACTAAGCCTCTTCTAGCTAAGTGAACTCTCTGAAACTAACAACATAATTTTTTCGACAGTGTGGGCTCTCAGAGTGATAAGACCTGATTGTTTCTAATTTATGCCAAGGGATGGTACACAGAGAGGCTCCTGCTTATACTTATTCCCAGAACAACCTAGGTCAGCTCACTTTGCTATGTGTCCCGTTGAAGGGTCGGAAGCAGAAAAGCACAGAGAGAGGAGCGGACAGGACGGGTGACCCCCAACTGACCAACAGGGTGTTCCATCCCATCTGCATCATGATCAGTACAAAAGCTGAGGGATTGAAGGCCAGCCCTCTTTTCTCAATGGCCAACATCTGAGGAGGACTCTGTCTGTTTGTCTGCCTTTGATCCCAATCCATGCATTCCTGAATCCAGATCTGGAATTTAGTTCCATCCATCACTGAGTCCAGTCTGTGACTTTCCCAGTGCCTGCTGGTGACATGATGGTCATCCTGGGAGCTTGATACAGTTTTGTATATATTGTACATTTTTCATTATTTTCTTCTTGTTTTTTTAAATAATATTTGTATTAAAGGAGTTTTGTTTCTTTTTTTAAAACTCACAAGTCTCTTTTCTCTCTCATCCTTCTCTCCCTGAAGGGAGATGCTTTCCCTCCTCTGAAGGGGAGAGGAGTAAAAGAGAGCATCCATCATTCATTTCTGTGGCCAGTCCAGCCCAAACCTTGACAAACTACCAACAAGATTTTAAATTTTAATTATTTATTTGCAGCCTGAACCATTATTAAAGCAATAACTTGTGTGCACTTCTAAATCCCACTTCATACTAATCTGAGTCTTAGGATGTCAAAATACATTCAAAGCCTGACCCTTTATAGGTGAAAGCCTGGAGCAAACTTGTGCTATTAAAAATTGGTCTTTGTTACTATTGGTTTACATATATGTAAGCACAAATGTGATGTCAATCAGCAAATAAAACAATGTCATCAACACCTCAAGACCAAAAAACTGCTAGCAAAATCTCAAGGAAAATACAGGCTGTATTTACAAGCTCTGGGCCCACGTGCAATATGGGCCATATCTTTTGCTTGCACCACATAGAACACCCTGAACTGGCAAATACAGTCAATCAAGTGTGCATATGCTACGACAGTGCCTGGGCCCCTGCATCTGAAAATGGACAGAGGTTTGGCCAGATAGAGTTTATGATGCAGATATCACCTACATTTCCTCTGAAAGATTATAAGACCACATGCACCATAATGCTTAAAATTGTGCCAGAAATTGGGACTTACGTCTCCCTCTGAAAACTGTATCCTTACACTATGCTATCTGGGAAAAAAAATTGCAGAACCTCCAATTCGGTTTAGCATTAATAATACTAAAATCACATTAAAACTTAAAAGTATGCCTTGCAGCAGGGAATACCTTCCTTTAGAAGAAGGAAAAGATAAACATAAAAATGAACACTGAATATACATTCATGTTCTGACAAAAGCCAGAAAGCCCTGTATGCATGTTACCTGGTACCATGGCACTTCTTTTCTTAGCTCCCTAGTGCCAGTTCCCAGCAAAATCACAATCAGAGGGGACATGTATTGTATTTTCCTGGGATCACCTTCTGTTTGGTTGTGCCAACCCTGAAGCAATTAGGGTTCTAATTCAGCCATGAGTTGCTCACACATCTCTATAGCATTGCAGTGTACAGAGCTTTAAATGTTTTGATGACTGCTTGGTTTATGTTGACTTTCTAGATTTGGAAATACTAATTGTAAATATCTCCTTTTCAAACTGGCAACTTGTCACAAGTGGAGTCCCCCAGGGACCAATACTAGGCCTAATGCTGATTAATATCTTCATAAGTGATCTGGATGATGGGATGATGAAGTTTGATGATCATAGAATCATAGAATGTGTTGGGTTGGAAAGGACCTTTAAAGGTCATCTAGTCCAACCCCCCTGCAGTAAGCAGGGACACCTGCAACTAGAGCAGGTTGCTCAGAGCCTCATCAAGCCTGGCCTTGAATGACTCCAGGGATGGGGCCTCCACCACCTCTCTGGGCAACCTGTTCCAGTGTCTCACCACCCTCATTGTAAAGAACTTCTTCCTAATGTCTCATCTAAACCTACCCTGCTCTAGTTTAAACCCACTGCCCCTCGTCCTATCACTACATGCCCTTGCAAACAGCCCCTCCCCAGCTTTCTTATAGGTCCCCTTCAGGTACTGGAAGGCTGCTATAACGTCTCCCCAGAGCCTTCTCTTCTCCAGGCTGAACAACCCCAACTCTCTCAGCCTGTCTTCATAGGAGAGGCCCTCCAACCCTCGGATCATCTCCGTGGCCCTCCTCTGGATCTTCTCCAACAGGTCCACGTCCTTCTTGTGCTGAGGACTCCAGAGCTGGACACAGTACTCCAGGTGAGGTCTCACCAGAGTGGAGTAGAGGGGGAGAATCACCTCTATGGATCTGCTGGTCATGGTTCTTTTGATGCAGCCCAGTGTGTGATTGACCTTCTGGGCTGCAAGCACACATTGTTGTCTCATGTCCAGCTTTTCATCCACAAGTACCCCGAAGTCCTTTTCTGCAGGGCTGCTCTCTATCCCATCATCCCCCATCCTATATTGATAATGAGGGTTGTCCTGACCCAAGTGTAGGACCTTGCACTTGGCCTTGTTGAACTTAGTGTTGCTGGCAAACTTGTTGAGGGTGCACTTGATCCCACTGCCTATGTCATAGCTTCTAGGAGGATCTGTTCCATGATCTTGGCTAGACTGTGTTTTTGCCAAGAAAGGTTGGACAGATGATCCTCGAGATCTCTTCCGGTCTGGTATTCTATGATTCTATGACCCAAGACAGTAACTATACCCTGTCTCACAACCCTTTTGGATTATTTTCCTGAAGGCGAACAATCATAACTTGCTAAACTTTGAGGGAAACATGGTAAGGGTTTCCATAATAAAAGGTTCAAATATATCAGGATCATGGTTTATAGCTTTTAAAGAAATGGCTTTAGTTTTAAAATTATACGAAGATCATGCTAGGGTTTTTCTCTAATTTTTGTACATCCAGGTGAAGGCAAAGGACAACTGTAAAGCAGAGAAGGCTGCCAATTCAGAAGACTGCAGTATACGCAAGTTCTATTCTTCTGAGCGTAAATAGGTGGACTAAATGGCCACAAGGTGGTAATAGTGCTCTATGTGAAAAAGCTCTAGCATGTTTAACAGAACAGGTTTAAATCAATATTTGTATTTTATTAAAAAGAAAAAAAGAAAGTGTAGTACATGGGAGAGAGCTGTGACAACCTTCAGAAGTGATCAGTGAGCATTTCCTGGGAAGGAAAGGGAAGACTTTCTGCTTGTGTTTCTCGTTACTTGGTCAGCTACATGCAACCAAATCTTATTTAGAATCAAACATCATTCTATAAACCACTATGCCAACTCATCTGAACTGCTATGAGGTCCCTTTTTTCCAAAACATTGTGAGCACAGCCAACAATCCCAGGCTGCATCTGAACAGGACAGTCTATCACCAACAGCAGAATGTGGGGGTGGTGATTTGGATGAGACAGGGTTCAGTCCCGGTAAGAAGTCAATTGTCTGATCATTCGGATAATTCAACAGAAGCAGGTTTCTAAAACATTGTTTATGTCTGTGGACTCCAAAGAACATATTGATGTTAGAGCTGCATGGAAAACAACTTTCCAAAGATGGAGGTGTGTTGTATTCGCACAGAATAAAGGCTATGACACATGCAAATTAAAACTTCATTTCTAATCATGGAGCTCAGCAATTATTATGTGGGGAAACATTTTTATTACTAGGTTTTACTGACTATAAACTGATACTTGAAAAACAGTTTTGTAATTTAAAATTTATTTCAGATTAATGGAAGCAACCATGTGGGAATTTGGATCTGTAATTCTCTTCCCATTCCATTCAGAGACTGACAGCCATGGCAGACTTCACAGCATACAGTATTCTACATAGGCTGTACCATGTGAAAAAGAAAAATTATGAATTTAAATTTTACCTGAGTGAATGATTCATCAGTTCTGAGTCCAGACTTGGAAATCAACTCCTGCAAAGTCAAGGTACTATTTGTACAATTAGAGATTACCTCCACTAAAAGTATCAGAATCAGGCCTTTTATCCTTGACCAAATGAAGCTGAATGATTGCACCAATTGTCTGTGATAATTAGATGATTGAATCATGTGAGTAATAGTTCACTCATCTTCTAGCTATCTAATTCATGGTTAATGAGTGCTTTTCATGCACTCTTCACCATGAGGACTCAACTCATAAATCACTCCCTATTCATTTGTGAGTTCAGTCTGAAGAAACAGATTGTGTAATGATGTGATTTTGATGCTTGTCATCTCTTCAGAAGGTAGCAGATCAGTGAAAAAAAAAAATGAATCACACTACCTTGCCCCCCAGCAATTTCCTTTTGTCTTGGTACAAAGAGATTCTCACTTAAGCATATTACAGGAGAGCAGCTAGTGTACTTTTTCACAAGGTTTTTTTTTTTGTTCTCTCTTCTCCTTAAAAAGAACTCACATATGCTGTTTCTCTTCAATCACATTTTTCTCTGTTAAGATTTAATTATCATTCTGTAACTTTGTTTTTCCCCTTCTCCTGACCTCATTGACCAATTTAAAGATCCTGGTTTTAACCGCTCTAAGGTTTACAATACCTTTTCCTGTAACAATGCAGTGGCCTTTTCGCAGGTGAACAGGGAGAAACTAGATTACCTATGTGCTGCTCGACACTTGGATTTGAACGTCATGACTGATTCTCAGAATGACAGCCTCTAGTTCTCACCAGAGCCAGTTGCAGCAAGAATAAACAGCTTTTAAATAGGCCAAGGCAGAGCCAAATATTAGCACTGGGCAGTAAGCATGCAGAATTGCACAGCAAGGTTAAAGGACTTGCTTTCAGGGATGGTAAAAACCATAAATCTCTTGGCCTACCAAGTTCAGTCCTTTGCTATTGTTAGCAAGCAGACTATATAAACCCTTTCTTACATAGCAAAGTATCAGATAGTTGTTAATAATACAGATTTTTTCCTAGCATATAGAGACGCTGTCAATGTAGGTAAAATCTTCAGTCTTGTCATGTTGTAAAATTATTCACTTTCCAACAGCTCTGTGACAGGGAGCAACAAGGGCAGGCTGAGCCTTGGTGGAAACCAGTTGGGAGCTGAGGGTGACAAGAAGGCAGGCAGAGGCAGTGCCCACACTGAAAAGCGCATGGTCACACAGTACCTGAGCAAGAAGAGCAGAGCAGGTACAGTGATGGTAACCAGGTTCAGTCAACAGTCTACACAGCCAGACAAGCTCAGAGTGATGAAGCAGGTCTGAGATCAAGCCAGGAAGTAAAGATCATGGGTCAAAGTCAGGGTCTGTATCATCCAGGCACAAGCACAAATTAGGCAGGGGCCTCAGCTGAAAAGCTACTCTTGAGCCCAGAGTACCCGCACCATAATGAAGCTGTCTTCAGCCCAAAGGGCGAAATCCACAGGAGGAGTGTGTGCACTCTGAGCACTGACACTCTGAAAGGGTCTTGATCTCCTGTTGTACTACAGCTTTGTCTGCGCTATACAATGAAGTGCTGTACAGAGACATCAGCTCCTTACAGGTGAATTGGCCCTGCTTCTCAGCCCAAAGATTTCAACATGCTAAGGCAATAACCAGAATTAGCTACGCCCCCCGGAATCAGTGCTGTACACAGATGAACGCAGAACCTAAATGGACAGAGCTGCCCACATGTTATTCCTAACTATGGCTACACAAACTCAAGATAGGCTACCTGGAAAAGGTTAAATCAGCTAGGAAAAGGTTAAACCACTGAGGAAAAGGTTAAGCAGCTCTGCAGAGTTTATTCAAGACGTGACATTTCTGACAGAGATAAAAGGAGATGTGGGTGCCCTCAGCTCTTTCCTTATAAAAAGCACATACTGCATAGGCAAATGTCATATCTTTCTTCTGTGCAGTGAATATAATTGGTATTATGCTACATTATTAGTGCTAGTAGAGTTCTTACTGTTCTGAATGGTCATCACAATACAATTGTTCTGAAGTAGCTAGTCCACAGAAACCAACATAAAAGCTACAATCTTCCTTTGTCATAACTCATCTGATATTCCTTTGGTATTCATCATAGAAAGATAATCAAAATCCTGTCAATCCAGCATTAAGAAGACTAAACTGAACAAGGCAGAAAAGAATTTATGAGTGGGTACTAGGGAAAATCATGACAATTCCATTTAAAAATTAGGCTAGTATTAGTGCATGGGGGGGTATGTGAATGGGTTTAAATTGTTAATAAGTTATCAGAGCTATGACTGAAATGACATTAGGGGAGCTTGCTTGGGCAAACTGTTACAGATCAGTAACAGTTTGCTTAGGAATAGATGGAAAAGGAAAAGAGTTTTGGGACTGTTAATAACAATAGTGCATCTATTCTGGACTGAAACTCAGGAGGAGGTGAGTGGAAAACTTGTTTAAAACATGTACAAAAAGATAAAAGTAGCAGTGATATAACAGGATGCCTATTGAAGAACTCTTGCTCAGGGAGAGGGGCCTTTGTGCAGTACCACACGGGTGAGTTGACCTTGGCTGACTGCCAGGTACCCACCAAGCGGCTCAATCCTTCCCCCTTCTCATAGGGCAGGGGGAGAAAAACAGGATGAAAAGCCTGTAGGCCAAGATAAGGTCAGGGACACCACTTTTGAATTACCATCACAGGCAAATTACCATCACTGGCGAAAATTGACTGTACTTTAATGATTCAACTCACAGCAGATTTATGCAAAACACCTTCCTGTGTTTCTGGCTATTACATCACCTTATAATACAAGTAACATCTGCTCCCAAACTGACATTATTTCTCCCTTAAGAAACAGCTGTCTTTGACAAGCCACCTGCAAATCTTCTTTTTATCACCCATAACACAGGAAAGACTTGTCAGAGGCTAGACTTCATCTCTTCAAGGAGTTCTTCAAGGACGGGTTCATGAAATATCATCCCAGGTTTGTTCAATAAAGAAAGAACTGCTCAGTAGCTGCAATACAATAGACACAATAGAAATGGGGCAGTCTGTTTACGTTTACTGTCTATACCCCAACTCCTGGAACTCTGTAAATCATTCTAGTTAGTTAAAATGAACCAAAGTTTCCCTCAGGGATATGATTTTTCTCTTACAAATTTTCTGAATTCATATTGCCACTAAGGATGGGCAGACAAGCTTTGGAAAAAATAAGTTCTTCATTTTCAGAACGTCAGTGTCCTGGTTCCGGCGGGGACAGGGTTAACTCTCCCCTGGCTCGGGGGTATAAGTATTCCATCCCATGTGAGCCATGCCCTCCCTGAGCTGCCGGGAGGGGGCAGGAAGTCGCTGCTTGGAGTGGCGGGGCGTCCCGGGTCCGGTCGGTGAGCTGCGGTTCCCTAACCGCGTTTGTATATTCCTCTGTCCTTGTTGTTGTTGTTGCTGTTTTTGTGTTACTTTTGCTGTTCTATTTAACTGCTGTTGTCTCAGCCCACGAGTTCTGCCCTTTCCTTGCGCTTTCCATTCAGGGAAAGCCTGGAGCGAGCGGCGCATGGTTCTTTGTTACCGTCTGAGGCCAAACCACGACAGTCAGCTAGACAACACTTTAGTGGCATTTTTGGGAGAAAGATAGTTGAATAGGAAATAACACACATTTCTCATAATGCAAAAGTTGGGAAGGGCAAGTTAGAATCAAGCTAATGGGAAAAAAAAATCACACAGCACACCACAGAACTCATTACCACAAGAGACTGCAGCAAATGTATAAAAAGATTAAAATGCAATTAGACAGATTCCACCAGGGATTAGTAACGTGCTTATCTAGATGCATTCTTTAACTCTGGTGATCTCCTGAGTCTTAGAGGACAGAGGGAAGTTTTCCTTGCAGTTTTCCATAAATACCTGCAACTAGCCATTGTAAAGCACAGGAAAGTGTGCAACATGGCTCAGAATTGCTGTTCTGAAAACATAAAAGTTTTTCATGAAATATATGAGCTCAGATTTAAGTTCAGTGTTCTGCATATATTTAAAGTATTACTTGTAACTGCAAAGAAAAACACCTTAAGCTACATATCTTTAAAATTTTAAGGAAAGAGGTGAAGCCATAAAGCAACTAGATCTTCTCAAATGAAATCATTGGTTTGAACTGGTAAACAGTTGTAAGATTCTACACATTTGTTTTTGAACAGTTTCAGTAAATTATTTATCACACAGTGGATAATAACCCTCTGAGACTGTAATTGAACACATATAATAAATAAAATAATGTGGTTAAAGCCTAAAAGCCACTGTAATCACTTGTACACAAAAATAGCATCAGCTATAATTCTATAAAACATCGCCAGTTTGAGAATGAAAGGACACGTGTATCGATACATTCAGTCTTTGAGCAGATAAAGATTTGAAAATAACACTCCCCTTCCTCACCACAAGAGATTATATTTAAACCTGGTTTCTCCTGCATAGGGATGCATCTGCCTTTGTTTTCTGGACCTGGAGAACAGGTGACGAAGCGAGGAAAAGAGGAGGAACAGACAGCTAGCTCAACCCCTCATTGCAAGACAGTCTCTATGCGGGGGTTCAAGAACACTGTTGGCTGCTAAATGAAAATGCTGGGGTAGTTTTCTGAGTGCTAGCCAGGTCACATGGACACACAGGCCACTGACCCAGCTGCAGAGCAGGGCACAGGTGCTACTGAAGCTTTTGGGTTGTCATATCCCTGCATGCAACTGCAGTAGAACTGTTTGCTGAACATGTTCACCTCATCTCTCTCTCCCTCATTGTCCTGAATAATGGATCCGATACAAGCAAAAGGCATCTCTAAGCAGAGAAATGCCTAAATACCATGCACAGTGAGACTTCACATAATTTCTTTATCTGTATCTAATCACAAACACAGTGAATCTCTAAGTTGACTGGTTGATGAGCCACTGCTTGGTAACACAGCTTCTGAGATCCTAGGGCTCTGTTTCAGTGTTGGTTTCCACAAGGTATACAACTGGTTACTTCAGTACTGTGTAAGTTAAAATTTGGGGCAAAAATTGGCCTGTCTTCCCTTTATTCTTTCAGGCCTTTCCTAAATTCCATTTAACTACAATGGGAACTTTAAACTGAGAAAAGAAATAAAATCAGATTCTATCTACTTCATCTTATAACAAAAACAGGCCTTCAAACCATTCTGGAACCACAAAAAAGTTAAAAAGAGGGAATTGAATCTTACATCCATCAGGAAGCCTTTTGTAAGGTCAGAAAAGTGAGAAGTGGCCTTCCTGCAAATGAGGCATAGGCAATGGTGTTCAGCAACTGGGGAACTGTAGAGAAAAACATGTTCATGCAGTTACGAACAAATCTCATTCTTTCAGGCAATGCTTCTAAATATACCAAACAGCAAAGCAGGAATATTGGAGGTACTATAACTTCCTTGTCCCTTAGTTTTATTTCGCTCTGGACAAATTATTTTGTTATGACCCTTAGCTTCATTTTCATATACGTGTGTATAATAAAGCAACCTTTCTTTTGTGGTTGAAACGCATTTTAATTTGGCAGACTTCTGTAAGAGTAAGATGTTAAATAAGTTTTTGCTTTTTTTGGTCTCATTATTAAATCTAGAAATCATAACAATAACAATACAGTTACCTGATCCTATGTGATCAGTGGGGCACTTTTAACAGCAACAAGCTACTTTCCTAATGAATCCTACTATTATAATAGTCAGTTAAATGCATACAGTAATTGCTTTTGCAATCAAATTACCAAAGACCTGAAGCAGGAATATAAAAAAAGTGAAATAAGAATGTATTTTTATATAACAAGCCAGGGAGCAATATAAACATAAATAATGGCTGCAACAAATGCATTGAAAAATACTAGAAAGTAAAATAAAATCGTTACAGACACGTGAATGCTATAATACTGCATAACTAATAAAAACTGAAAATAAGAATGTGACACAAAAATCCACACATAATAAATCGGGTCAGTTAAGAAAGGAAACATTTCCAAGAATGTGACAGAAAAATCCACACATAATAAATCACGTCAGTTAAGAAAGCAGACATTTCTTTTAAATCTTTTTATAGTCAGTTGTTTGTTGTAGTAGAAGACAGGACTGAAGATGAAGATTACATGCATGCACCACCTGCCGAGAATGCCTGACATTTAGTAAAAAACTACGTTGTGGGTTTTTCTTTCAGGTACAGGTTGTTTCCAGATCTCCTGGGTCCAATTATCATTAATTACCTCGATATAAAAGAGCCTGACACATAATTTTCTAGCTTTAATCAGAAAAGAAGGTAAATACTTCATACCTAATTCTCAGAAACTAATCTGCCTGCAAACACGCCTGTAAGACAGACAGCTGGAAAGGACCATGACCAACTGAACTGAGATTTCTATATTTTATGATCTTCAGCTACTTTAGCTCTTCACAGGTGAAAGAGTTGAAAAGCAAATCTTCCACAGTATTTAGATGACAATATCCAAATACTCTGACAGCAGCCATGACAGAATGGTAAGATACATGTGTATACATGCAGCTGTTTATCATATTCGCTGCTCCTTTTCGCTAACTGCATCAGGAAAAAAAAAAAAAGAATTATTGTTATTTTCTTTCAGAAAACTAAAACTGCTGTGCTTTGTGCCTGTGCCATCTTCATGGTTTTTCTTATAGTTGAAATTGCGTGTACTCCAAAGGTAAACACTGTGTTAAAAATGTCTTCACCAAAAGAGAGGGTTCATTTCTGGTGAAATAATACCTACTTTCTTTCTGCAACTTGCAAAGTAAAGCCCTACTGAGAAGCTGGGGTCCACAATCAATGCTATACCTCAAAGGACGCTGTAAGTTGTATTCAAAAACTTGTCCTGAGAACACTGAAGATACATGCTTACTCAGAATAAGACATTAGAAATGTTAACGGATACTTAAACTGTCACAGAAAATCAAAGCATGTTAATCAAATTGTTTATGATATTACACCTATGCTAAATGAAGTTATGCAAAGCAATATATTCTATTAGGAAGTGGCCACAAGAAAGTTCTTGTAAGCATATTTGTATTATGTTTAAATAGCTTTTAGCAGACTTTTTTATATTTAGGCCATGTATTATGTATTCAGATACATGTATTATTTATTCAGATACATATTTATTTAACATGTGCCTCTCACGGAGAAGCTGTCCAGCAGTATTTGCAGAATTACAAGATCCCTAATTCATGTGGTAGCTTGATGGCATGTGGCTAAAACATATCTTTGAACCTACATGGTATGCAATCATCATCTTATGTTAAATAACTGGAAAAAGACAAGTGTTTGTGAGTAATGATTGAGTGGAATGTGTTTACTTCTGTTTGACAACAGAATGTCACTGAGTAGGCAGTCCCTCTACAAATATCTTTGAAAACAAGACCCTTGAATTAATTAGGTATTTAAAGAACAGAGAATAGTACACCTACTCAGTATCTTCAGATGTTATTCAGGTGGCATTTGCTGTAGACATTGTGGACTACATCTGACCTACTCTTGACTTTAGGATTTATGTACAGTATCTCAGGAACAATTTAAAAGAGTGATTGGTGACCCAGGAGTCATTGCTATAACACTATATGCCCCCTGGTATCTAATTTCTGAATTCAGCCTTGCCTAAGAATTTTTATTTTAGGTTGAGACAATACTAGAATGATCTTGGAGGGGTTCATCTTGAAATCAAAGTATTGTGGAGATGCATTAGGCCCAAGGTGAATTTAACCAGTCACAGGATTATTCTTCAAAGTAGGATAATCTTTGGCTAGCGTTGAGATACCATTAAGCCATATTCCAGTTGCCTCTCTCTCATTGGAACAGTGAAAGGCAAGATGAGTAGCAAATGATTCTTCCACAATTATTCCAGCTGTCAGAATAACTTTATGAAACTGCAAAAAGTTCTATCTTCTCCACATTTTTGAATCTCTGCTGGCAGAAAACAAATGCAGGCCAACAGCATGTAGTAAGTCCATAATCAGAAGGATAAGGAAATGGATTAAAAACCACTTTTGCTTTCCTAGTCCATCTAGTTTGCATTAGATTTGTGGCTAAAACCCAGCATTGGGTCCACTGAAACAAAACAGTGAAGGCCCTAATGTAAAACCTTGTCACATTGACTTCTTGGACAAAAAGGACCGTGCTTGAAGAAGTAGAACCATAAGGACCATTGTTCTCTTTTGAGTAGGTGGTATCATTTGGGTAGGGGATCAATGACTCAGTGGTCGTGATCTCCCCCTGCTAAAATTGCCTTTTACCTACTTCTCCTCTAATCCTGGCAGTTCCGGGTGGTTTTCTCAATTTCCTGACTAGGCCTAAAGTTCATTATTCTCTTGATAGGGCATTTTGTTGCACCCATGGGGCCTCCAAGTGCCTTTCTGTGTGGCCCAGAGACATCCTAGTACCTTCCAGTGAGACCTCCACGGCACCCTGTGCCTTTCCATGTTATCCAGGGGCCATGATATCCTTTTCTATGCACCCCAGGGACCTTTGAGTGTGTTTTGGTGCATTGATGAGGCTTGCAAGTGCCTTTCTTTGCAGTCCAGGGGTCTCCAAGGACCTTTCTGTTCATATGTCAGCCCTCTGTGGCACTTTCTTTGTGTCCCCAGGACCTCCAAATGACTTTCATTTAGACCCACAAGCCTCCTTGGGCCTTTCTGTGTGCCCCAGGTGCCACTGTGTACATCTCAGTGAGACTTTTGGGCCCCTAAGTGCCTTCTGGTGCACATGAGGTACCTCCCAGTGCCACTCTTTGCTTCCCACCTTAGTGTCATTCTATGCAGCCCTGGGGCCTCTGAATGCCCTTCTTTGCACCCGTGGACGCCTGAATGCCTTTCTGTGCTCCTCTGAGTTACTTTCTGTGCACTCCAGCGCTGCTGAGTGCCTTTCTGTGTGACCCAGGATCCTCACTCAGTATTTCCTAGGACAAGGTTGCTGAATGGAAAGCACCAAGAGCTTGAGCTGCTTGTGAAGATGTACCAGGCATGCAGCAAACAAATTACAACAACTTGAGACTGCCACAAGAGCTGGCTCTGGTTGTTTGCTTCACATGCCAGTCTTGCTCTCCCTTTTTTTTTCAAACCTTGCGAGGTTTTTTCTTTAACCTGTGGGATTTTTCTGCGTTATGGTCAACTTTGTTCAGTTAAAGTGAACTAAATATTTCTGGGAACACTTAAGTGCTTCCAGGAAGTAGATAACTAACCAACCTCTGTAGTCCATAAGCACACCTTAGTTTAATAAGTCAATGGTTACAGGAGATTCTTGCACAATTTTCTGCCGTTGGTGCTGAGTCTGCATGTCTCACAGCAACTTGTTCTGTATCTCACACAGTGTTACTTCTTTTCCCCATACCTTAAAAACATTCATTTTTGTGAAAATGATTTCTGAAAATTAACTGGTAGCGGCATCTAGCAGAGAAGGGTATTTCAAATACCAGACATGTACCAGAAAGACACATTCTTTGACTCTTTATGTCTTGTTTGTTACTCTGGTTAGTAGGGTTGGTCATCTTGGAAGTTGAACCCTAGGTCTTATTCTCTGTGGTTGTGGAAAAATCTAGACTGCAAAACCTAAAAGCTGACTTTAATATAAAAATAACTGCTGAATGTAGTTGTTTGAGCATTGATAAAGTTCAGCACTGTCATTTAGATAGTGAGAAGTTCAAATCCAGGATTTTGTATTAATGCTACTCTTGGCGTTACACATTACACAGTGTGTTAAGGACTTGGTGTCCTCTCCAGCAGCCACTAAAATGGAACCACACTGTTCCTGATACTGGCCAGGATGCTGCTGGCTTTCTTGGCTACCTGGGGATTAGTTGAACAAAGTCTCTCCTGCTGTGAGAGATCAGGTTTGTGACCACCTGAGGAACCTGATCATACAGAAATCTATGGGACTGGATGAGATGCATCCCAGAGTCCCGAGAGAATTGGCTGATGCAGTTGCAAAGCCCCCTCTCCATGATATTTGAAGAGTCATGGCAGTCAGGTGAAGTCCCTGGTGACTGGAAAGAGGGAAACATTGCACCCATTTTTAAAAAAGGTAGAAAGGAGGATCCTGGGAACTACTGACCTGTCAGCCTCACCCCTGTGCCTGGGAAGACCATGGGATGCATCCTCCTAGAGCTACGCTAAGGCACGTGGACAACAGAGAGTTGATCTGAGTCAGCCAGCACGGCTTCAACAAGGGCAAGATCTGCCTGACCAACCTAGTGGCCTTCTGTGATAGAGTGACTACATCAGTGGACAAGGGAAAAGCTATGGATGCCATCTATCTGGACCTCTGTAAGGCCTCGGTCCCCCAAAATATCCTTCTCTCTAAATTGGAGAGATATGGATTTGATGGGGGGACTGTGTTGTGGAAGAGGAACTGGTTGGATGGTCACATCCAAGGTAGTGGTCAATGGCCTAATGTCCAGATGGAGATCAGTGACAGGTGTCCCTCAGGGGTTCGTACTGGAACAAGTNCGGTCCCCCAAAATATCCTTCTCTCTAAATTGGAGAGATATGGATTTGATGGGGGGACTGTGTTGTGGAAGAGGAACTGGTTGGATGGTCACATCCAAGGTAGTGGTCAATGGCCTAATGTCCAGATGGAGATCAGTGACAGGTGTCCCTCAGGGGTTCGTACTGGAACAAGTACTGTTTAATATCTTCATCAATGACATAGACAGTGGGATCGAGCGCACCCTCAGCAGGTTTGCAGATGACACCAAACTGAGTGGTGCAGTTGACACGCCTGAGGGAAGAGATACCTTCCAGAGGGACCTGGACAGGCTTGATAAGTGAGCCCATGTGAACTTCATGAGGTTGAACAAGGCCAAGTGCGGAGTCCTGCATCTGCGTTAGGGTAACCTCCAGTATCAATACAGCAGGGCGAAGGGACTGAGAGCAGCCCTGCCAAGAAAGACTTGGGGGTACTCGTGGATCAAAAGCTGGACGTGAGGCAACAATGTGCGCTTGCAGCCCAGAAAGCCAACCGCATCTTGGGCTGCATCAAAAGAAGTATGGCCAGCAGGTCAAGGGAGGTGATTCTGCCCCTCTACTCTGCTCTGGTGAGACCTTACCCGGAGTATTGCATCCAGCTCTGAGGCATCCAGTGTAAGAAGCAGATGGACCTGTTTGAGTAAGTCTAGAGGAGGGCCACAAAAATGATCAGAGGGATGGAACACCTCTCCTATGAAGGCAGGCTGAGAGAGTTGGGGTAGTTCAACCTGCAGAAGAGAAGGCTCCGGGAGACCTTACTGTGGCCTTTCAGTACTTTAAGGGGGCTTATAAGAAAAATAGGAACAAACTCTTTAGCAGGGCCTGTTATGATAGCAAAAGGGGTAACGGCTTTAAACTGAAAGAGGGAAGATTTAGACTAGATAGAAGGAAGACAATTTTTACAATGAGGGTGATGAAACATTGCATCAGGTTGCCCAGAGAGGTGGTAGATGCCCCATCCCTGGAAGTGTTCAAGGTCGGTCAGGTCGGATGGGGCTCTGAGCAGCCTCATCTGGTTGAAGATGTCCCTTCTCATTGCAGGGAGGCTGGACTACATGACCTTCCAACCCAAACTACTCAATGATGCTATGACTTTGGTTCTGCTCTTGAGAAGAACTCATCGTTACAAATCATAGAATCGTACCAGGTCCCAATGGTAAAGCCCTGCCCCAAAAGCCAGACAGGACTATGGTTATTTAAATGTAACCAGGATGTAGGTGCGGTAAGTTCCAACTAGTAATTTTACTGAAACGCTGCAGATTCTTTAGGCTGTGTGTGCACTACGAGCTGTAGCCTGGAAGAGTGTGCATGGGCTTGAATGAGTTACTTGGAATAGTCAAGGCAATCAGCTGTCAGAGTCCAGATTTCAGCAGACTAAATTAGAAGCCTTGCAGTGTGGGTGTAAATCTTTCTGTAGCTTCTTTACCCCGCAAGCCGATGCCTTTCAGAGAGCATGTCATGTGAAAAGTTCACCCTAGGCTCCCAGGCATTGCCACGCTGTGGCTGTAGTCAAGAAAAATAAGTGAACTGCACTGGATTTCAAAGGAGACTCCATCCGAGTCATATTTCTTGGGAAGCCCTTTTATTTTAATGAAGCTAAAATGAGTCACTGCAACTTTTCATTGTTCCAGTTGCTATATAGATACAACACAGATTATAGTCAGAGGACCAGATTTGTAGCTCTAGTTCCCACAGCCATTTCACTCCTATTGGAAGAAATGGGGCTAACTGTACAGTATTGTGGTCATCAGTGGGAGCAGGCAGGCAGTACTTGACCATAATAAACATCACTGGACCAACTTATTTGTGACGGAATCCATCTCACTTAATTTTAGGTGTCTAAGAATTGATTATGTAAGTGTAAGGTAGTGTTGCGGGCTCCTTTCTTAGCCCTGGAGACTGATGGCAAGATGCCTGTGAGCCATGCTACAGCTGTCTGGAAGAGGATATTGTTGTCACTCCTCAAAGAGGGACCTGGGATGAGACTTAGTAAACTAAGTATCAGAGAGCCACTATGAGGTAAGACAAACTCTGTCTTGATGGCAGATTTAGTTGGGGCAACTGATGGACGATGTAAGATTTTCATTAAGCTGAGTTGCTGGAGCTAAAAAGCAACACCTTGGTTTTACGTGCCCTTCTTTTTATTATGAGGCTTCCCACTTTAGTCTCATGAATAAACTGTGCTTTCTCCTTTCATAGCAGAAATCATAAGCTCCCCATGTACATGAAACCATCAGTGCCCTGTGTAACCAGTGCAGACTAGGGTCTGGGGCCACGTGAAAAACCTGTGCCACCTTGGAGAGCCCCTGAGAGCTGGGCCACCAGCAATGACACTTTCTCTAGTTACTTTACCAACCAAACATGTTGTTTGGGTTTCTTTTTCTTTTGACTTGTAATAACAACTTCACCAGTTGTTAAACCACTTCCACCATGTCTGGTTGGTATTTGGTGGGATTCTGCTGAACAAGATGCAACTGAGCCACACTCGTCCACCTTGTCTGTCAGCAGGCTGGAGTGTAAACACCAGAGTAGTTGATAGTGTCCTAGCACCAGTATTTACAGAGAGAGAAATAAATAGGTTGCTAAACCTCAAACCATATATCTTGTCCAGTTCAAGAGTCCATTTTGGGCAAGGGTGCCAAGTGTTTTTGTTCCTGTGGCCTTCTTTTGAAAGGACAGGCTGTTTGAGAATGACTCCCTCCCTCTATTTGTTCCCACCATTTGTTTTTAAAGGCAGACTCAAAGGTCTCCACTGTCTCTTGACTGCAGCAAGAATGTCTGGGAGGGCAGGGCAGGAATGGAGAGCACACTTAAATTTTCCCAGTAAAGTCAGGTTGTATATCTGATATTTACCCTACACATATACATGCATACCACATGTGCACCTACACATGACATAGGCATTACTTAACAAGCCTGGTTCAGGCAAGGAGTGTGGACAACTGACAGCATTGAACACACGAAACTTCAGGCAAAGACATCTTTGGTGGGAAATGGCCCTCCGTGCAATGCTGGCATCTCGTTACATTAGAGGGTGACATTTCCACTTGGAGGCTGCAGGTACAATGTGAGAAGGTCAGTCGTGAGCTCACAGGGCTAATAATGTTATCAGTCACCAGGTATTAGAGGAGGATTGTGAAGGTATGCACCCTGTGAAAAAAACAGAGATTGTGCAAGCCCATCTGTGTTGCATTATTATTATTATAGCTGCTGAAAAGTAGTGATGGATACAGCCAGAAGCCCCTCTACAAAAACTAGCAATGAAAGGGGGTGAGTGACTTTAACTAATCTCCAAACAGTCAAATCATATTTGCATTAATATTAATGCATTTTTGCACACTTTCATAGGAAGCCCAGCAAAACCACGTGCTTTTCTCTTTGGAAGTCAAGTCCAGCTCAAAACCCATGAGAGAGGTGAGAACTGCAAATATCTGTGAGAAGCCTGCAACGTGTGTGACTTTTTATGAAGACAAAACCAAATAAATAAACAAAAAAGCCCTAAACTTTCAAAGAGGCTTAACAGAAGTACCCTCTGAAAAAGTATGAGAGCAGAGTAACTGCATTTAGCTAATTTCTCAAATGCAGTAATTAAAAACTACTTAAACACATTTCATGCTAGGTTTTTAAGAAGAACATTGACCTCCATGTAAGTAATCCTATGCTCCTGTGAAAATTATGAAATAACAAAAGATCAGTCACAAAAATTATAGGATGACAAAATGAATCCATAATTTCCTTCCTGCCTCCAAACAGAAGAGCTAAAATACCTCCTCAGATTCAGAAGAGCCCAGAAATAGTCAGACAGTATAAGATCACTGGGTCTTTTATTCAAGGGCTGAAGTATAAGGCGCAGCTGCTTCAAAGGCAAGAAGAGGAAGTTTCACAATGAGGAAAATGTGCAATCTATGCTTTGTGAGTGCCCGTTCCTAGTAGTTATGTTGGATTAAATCCCAAAGTATAAATTTTCCAAGGCCTTTTTTTTTTACCAATAGCCACATGAGGGCAGTAAGGCTCATTTTCTACTGAAGGAAATATTTTTTTCCCTCAGGTTCTGAAAATGTTGCACAAAGTTCAATACCGTATGCAGCTTATATTTGCACACAAATGACCTAATGTGAAACAGCGCAAGTTTTCAAAGTGTATCAGATTCAGGATTCATGAAAATAAGAACATTCATTAGGTACCTATTATCATAGCCTTTTCAAAACAACATTATTCTAGAGCATGGAATTTTTCTACATATATTCTTTCTACAAAGTCATTTTCATGTATTTTTTTCTAAAACCAAAATCTGCCTGCATCAAGGTCATGATTCAAATCATATCAGCTTCCTAGAAAAGCCACATAAAGCTGCTGGCAGACTCATTAACACTTTGCCACAAACATTAAGCCTGCATTAAGATATCCCAAGAAACACTGTTCTACTATTTTCACGGGCTTTGGTAAAAAACAGTATTTCCTTGCATTCTGTGATGTTTCACAATATTGCTTTTCTCCACTATTCTTCATTTCAAATCATTCAGAAAAGTATAGTCTTTGAATGAAAGGTGCAATTTCAGTCTCTCCTCTGACCAACTCTATTTCTTCTATATTGTCATATAGAAGAACACTGAGACTTTTTGGCCCTGTATGCCTATAATACCCTATATTCCCTATAATTCCACATAATGATGGCATTCTTATCTTAGCCATTTTTCCCTTGATCCTTCTGTTCCTTCATTAAACTGTAGGAACTTATTTATGTGCGGTGATATTCTAGTCATACAGCAGGTCATCTGTGTGATTCTTAAATTCCTTAGCTTCCCAGGCACAAATGCAAACTAGACTTACTCTCAGAGACAATGAGAGTGTGAAGCTCCAACACACAGAACATGGGGCTTTGCAATGCCTGTTCCCTGGCTGACAATATTTTGAAAAGCAGCCTGGCAGATTCGGCTTAGTCAGGAAGCTGACCTGCCTACAGGACAGTAAATAGCCCAGAGTCATCTATATTATATTTCTTTAGGTTCTAAAAAACTTGTTTGTGAAACACGCTGATGACCTGTGCTTCCAGTCACCTTTCCTTATCTGTTTTTAGCTCATTATGTGGTTTTGACTTGTGCTTTAGATACGTATGGGTAGAATTTGTGCTTGGTGTACGACCACAAAACCGAGCAGAATTACACCGAATTGAACTATTCAGTCACAAATATGGACAAAGGTCACTGGATGCTTACGTCACTTCAAAGAATCAGCCAAACAGCACAAAAGTACCTGTGCACTGCTTGGTTTACTTTCTGCTGCCCATCTTGATAGGAGCTGAAGTTAATGTCGGTAAATAGGTTAGTCAAACATTTTGCTTTCTGTAACAATTTTTATTACTCATTAGGATGGTTTGATAAACAGGAGGTCATGAAACATGACTAAATATTTCATTTTCTCCAGAACTGAAAAACATTATGGTGCTTTTCTTAGCTATTTAACCAAAGAGCCAATCTTTCACCTGCTTATATTTTGGTGAAAAGTACCACAAACTTCACTGCCTCCTGGACCAAGTATAAATGAATTTTCAGACTTGCTTTTATATATGTAGATACATCAGTGTGCTCAGGAAATATTAAATTACAAAAATATAAAGGCAATACATTTTGCCAATTAGGTAAGGAAGAAAGGCCAACATGACGAGTCATTTGTTCTGGAGGGGGTTTCCTCATGCAAGGAAAAGAATAAATACAAACAGCAGAACACAAGATTATAGAATAAAACAACCCCCAAACTAGCTATGAACCTGGTAATTCTCTGGCCTTTAAGCAATCTTCCTCTCTAGTAAGGCCATAGTGGTGAAAACTATCCATTGACATTGTTGGTGTTGGTGTCATTTGCTGATGGGGGAAAAAAAGGCCAAAAAAATCTTGCTTGATGTCAGAGATTCCATGTCAGACGAAAGGAAGATTTGGGCTTCCAATTTAAACATTCATGAGCATTAACCAAGATCCTGTTTTTGCAGCTACAACTTTGACCATTATAGTTGGGATCCATCTTTTGTATCACTATATTTAAAGCACATTATTGGACAGTCTGCTAACTAGTTCATCACACCATGCTGCTTCACTCTTGGAGAACCAGGGCTGTTCAGAATGTTCCCATTGCTTCATAGCTGTCTTAGGTTGTAATGGAATCTCAGCATAACTGTGGCTGCTGCCCGTTTTGGATACTATTTTTGAGCATCTAGCACTGCTTTAATGGCTGTGCTGCCCCCTTCACCCCCACAATGATCCTAGAGGCCACTTAAGAGCTTATGGCAATGTTTGCTTGCCTTTAAGTGCACATTTCCTCTCTTTCTAGTAAGGATGCAAGAAGATTCCAAGTGTCCTCAGGGACACCAAAGGCAACAGGACAAAACAGGAGCTGAAAGGGAGGAAAGTGAATGTCGGAATCCTGCAACAGAATGCATACAGGCAGAGTGAGGAATTGAAATATCTTTATGCAAGGGTTAGCACCATGAATCCACAAAAGAGCTTTGATATTTCTTGCCACAACAAGCACACAAGCGTGCCAGAATACCTGATGAGGAAGACAATCAGATGCTGAGTGTGCGGAGGATGAGGCTCAACAGTCATGGCAAGGACAACACACAGAGCATCACGCCACACTGGACCTGTCCCCAGCAATAGCCTACACGCCCCTGCTGCAGGTGAGGAGCTGCAGCAGTAACCTGGATGTGCTGTATAACTATGCAGGGAGATTTTAAACTGCTTTTCTTCCTGTACAAACATCGACTATGCCCAGGCTGCCTCATACTTGCTTCCTTATGTCTTGCTACAATTTCTGGAGGGTTTTCCCCTCTCCTCACCCACTCAGCAATCTGCTTCATTTGAGTTGGTGATACTACAGAAGTTAAAGGAGACACATTGTAAATAAATTGCGCTTTATTATGGCTGCAGATATAGAAAGATAAAGAAATTCAATAGAAAAGGTACAAAGGTAGATTTTAATCATATGTGAGCACTCATCTCTGACTCAGACTTGCATACACTGCAAACCTACAGAGCCTTAAAATCTCTTCATTGTAGACTATACATCTGAAACAAAGTCTGGAATTGAGCTCATATGGCAGCCTGTTTATGGAAATACACTGGTGCAATAAAGAGAGCAACTACAGCACAGATAGTTTTTACTTTGGCGTGAACATTATAATGAAAATGAGCACTCTTTCAGGATTTTGCGTAGTTAGAATACCCTTTTCTTTCATGAAAGAGTGGCTGGGGAACATTCTTTGTAAAGAGTAGCACTGTGAATCTGAGTTTGATTGCTGTGACTATGGTGTTCACTACTGGATCCTTTATCTGGCTTAGTTTGGAAATAGCTCTGGCACTGATGTTAGATGCCAAGAGAAGTTTGATGAGAGCAGGGTTGGTCTGATCCAAATCTCCTGTATTTTCTGTGAGGTATTTTGAAATGCAGACAAGAAAATCACAAAGTGCTAAGTAGAACTATGTTCTCACACAGCTGTACTCATCTCTAAAGAAGGCCTATGTGATTGAGCATGACAATTAATAAAGAAAATGTGATAATCAAGTGTGGATGTGCTTCAGTCACCTATGAATGATCTGCTGGCATTTGAAGGGAAAACACTACACTGACACAGCAACACTACGTAACCAACAGCAGTCCTAGTGAGTGTTGTAATGCTCTGGGGATTTATTTTATTTGTTCAAAAGCTATGAAGAAAGTGGAAGGAGAATCTTCTAATCCACTGATCTGGAGGCACATAGTCTTATCCCGTGCATTTTTTCATTCTGTCTAAAATGGCAAAATCGTGTGAAATAAAGGGAAGTTTCTCCTCCTTACTCTCCACCTGCACAGATTGGTTTCTACATGGCGTTCCCATGTACTCTGCTTATCTTGAATTATGTTCAAGAACTATAAGTTCAAGAACTTATCTTTGAGGAACTCAGCTAATATACTTTGCCCCTAAAGGAGAGTAGCAAGGAATTGAACTAACTTCCTTCGTTTTAGGCTTGGTCTCTTAACAGCACTTTAATCTCTGGACACAGTCTGAGAAATACTGTAAGGCACATAATTGGTATACTAGAAATCAAACAAATAGTCACAAATAGTTAATACCATTGTCCTTGCAGACCTATATGGGTAGCAAACAAACAGTTCTTCTTCCATTCAGTAGATTACAGTAGGAAATAGTACATACAGTATCTGTTGCCCAATGAGCAAAAAAATCTGCAGTACAAACCCTTTAGTTATGCCTCACCTTTAAAAATGTTAAGGGAAACTATGCTATCAATATCTGAGGAACTGTTAGTCTGAGTGACAAATTTTCTATTGACAGTGAATTATTTTAAATATTAATTATTATCATTATTTAATAAGACAGTGTCTTCCCAAAATTCACATCCTTCAATCTGAACAAACAAACCTCTAAATAAAACTCTACTTTTTGCTAGAAATTATGGTGTGTATTTTCAGGCCAGAGAGTTTTCTTTCTCAGAGTTTTACAGAGTTTAGGGAGTGTCACACACAAAACCACTATTGGGTTGCAACATTCAATGTGGCTTTTTCTAATACACATTGACCTTTCGTATTGTATTTTTGACTTGTTCCCTTACCTTAGAAAACTTCTAGCTACGTACTTTCTTTTCAAAGCTTGGCCAGGTTCCATTTTGCTACTGTTAACATAACCTTAGGCACATGCTGTGAGTCTTGTAAGTAATGCCCTTCGCACCTGGGATGTCATCCACCTTTTCACATCCAGGATGGTTTCAGGAGATCCACATTCCTCACCCAGCGTGACTGTGAAGGACAAAGCCAGGAGTCATAAATATGTAAAGTAAAAGAAAACAAGTGAAACATCAGAAGAGAAATGAAAATCAGGAGATCTAAAAATCCGTGTGTGGGGCAGATCTGTCACTTGCTGTGAATGTTCCTACCAAATAGCCTCTTGACATATTTTTCTGAGTGGAGGATTCTCTGCAAGCTTGCCTGGAAGGACCATCTCATCTACATGCCATGGTAGTACTATTCGTTTTGCTCTTACTGGTCAATATGTATTAAAAATAACTTGGAGAGACAGTGAATTGTTGGAACATGGTGTTTTGAGTATGCAGGTGTCAATTTCTTTTGGACTCTTCTGCCAAAGATGCTCAGGCACTTTTAGAAAACCTCAGTGGGGTCTACCCATGGTTACTTGATTGTAAATTTAACCTTTCCTGGAAAGCTTAGGTACCTGCTAAGTTTATGGACATTTTAGTCAGCAGCATATTAGACTTATACCTATCCACTTCTCAACGGACATGGATTAGTCCCTGTGTTCACTTGGTCCCCCAGTCATCTCTTCCGTGGTAATGTTACAATAGGTAAGATTATCTCATGTGTACAAAATAGTAATACCGGACACTGGGAACATAACCTTAGCCATGGAGAATTCTTGCATCAGATCTGGGGAAGTTAGGTGGTTTTCACCACCTGAAAAATTGTCATTGTGTCATTTCTTAAGAAATAATATATTACTTACTGGTTAAATGGCACAAGTGTTTACAAGGTGACTGTAAAGTCTAGGTAGTTTGGCAGAGCACTGGAAAGGCACACTTCTTTTATTTTGATTTATAAACTCTAAGCAAAATCTGCGGCATATTCTGAGTGATCATTTTCCAATTCCTTAATCAATGAATTAAAAACCAACTCCAGAAAAATTACTACACTAAAAGTGAATAATCAATTCTAAAAATGATATTGTTTAGAAGAGGGGCATATTTATTTTCCCAAAACATTCTGCTGTTGCAATCACAGACGCACACCGTATCTCTGCTAGGTCTGACAGACACAGGATAGGCTGATAACTCTGTTGACAACTCGGCTAAGTGAGGTTAGTAGTATCCATTCAAAAAAGCAGGGCAAAACATGGCAACTCATGCTGTTCAGTTTAAGTGACTTACTACTGTATCTTCATGAGAAAGTATTTAAGAATGGACAAAGATGAAGCCAGATGACAGTCAGAGACATTACTGTGCTGGTAGTGTGGTGTTACTCAGTATAACAACAGTGGCTGAGATGGTTGACTCATAACAAGGGCTTGGGAGACAGGAGTAGTCTGCAACATGTAAGAAAAGAAGGATGCAGCAAGGCACAGGCATTATTCATGGTATGCACAATCACTTGGTGATTTTCACTGGTCAGTAATGTGCACTATACAGTTTTGCAACATTTTGTTCTTGACAAAAAAATCCTAAACCCTTTTAGACATCGCATTCCATAAGGACCTTCACTTTCCTCCATCATCTCATGGAAAAGTTAATGTGGCCATTTCGTGAGCCTGCACACGTGTATGAGCGCACATTGTCAGGGCCCTGAGGATATCCTCCCTGCTGGACTTTTGGCTGCCAGATCTCTGGGCCTGCTTAGACACAGGGTGCAAGTGTCTGGCCTTGAAATTAGACACAGGGGGAAGCTGTGCTGCAAGGCCCTCGTGGGGTAACAGGTGAATAGAGCCTGACCTAGGTGTCAGCATCAGGCCCACTGGGAACCAGTCATGGGATTATCTGTAAAGTTTACATTTGCCAGCTAAACAGAGCCAAGTCAGGTTTAGCTAAATTGCAATCATTGCAGCTTCTTCATGTCTTTACTAAGGTTAGCCGCAGGGGGCTTAGAGTCATGTTAAAGTAAGCACTCTACCTTGATGCTCCCTAATTCATGACAGCTTGCACAATTATTTGGAGAACAAATTAATTAACACCAACATCTCTTCCCTGCTGACTTATTCCCTCCTGATTACTGCATAGATGAAACTACTGCCTGGGGATTAAGATATGTATGCAACTCCTGGCAGAATGAGTGAAAGCAGATTTGGTTTATTTTTCTGATATTTCAAAGGTAAAACGCATCTGGAAGACAAAAAAAAAAAAAAGACCTAACAAGATACTTTAGGTTGCCTTTAAACATACAGATTATTTTTTTTCGTTTTAAGCTGTTAATTACCTCCTTGTAAATGTCTAAATTACATTCCTTTCTGCTATGGCTAAAAATACGTAAATATGAATGCTGCTGAATCTGGGGGTGTAGCTGGGTTTGTAGTTGTTTATTCTTTTGCTTTCTTTCTCCTCCTGCTAATTCAATATATTTAAATCCCTCTTCTTTTTCCCCTCCTCCCCTTGCTTTCTTCTAGGCTTTATGTTTCCCTCTGAAAGAATAACATCTTAAAATTGCATCACTAGGCACAGAACACTAGAAGGGAAAATTCTGACCACAGGCGAGCATTTGTTTTTTTTTTCATTGACATTAAGGGTAAGGGAGAGGCTTAGTCTGTAGTATCCATGCTTCTGGATTTGGTCATATGTTTGTGTTCTTTAGAGCTTCAGCCACATCCTGGAAATTGCAGCAAGCAGGAGTGTGTGGCTGGGCGGGTCTACCCACAAGGGAAAAACATATGAATCCCAACTTGTATCAGTTCAAAAAAGAGACTTCATAGTGATACCACTGCATAGTGATAGGCCATGAGCTCCTTTTGGGACAGTCTTCGTACTGTTATCATACTGAAATCAAACAAAGTATCAAACACTCATGCTCTGAGCTCTTGCCAGTGACTAGGCCATTATAAATTTAAATAATATTCATTTTAAATGATAGCTTTGTGAGTCTCAGGGCCATTCTACCTGAGACTGACACATATGCTTTTGCTTGAATTACTTTCATATTCTTACACTTTTTAAAAGAATGCAATTACTTTTGCTGAGATGCATGGAGTGCATTTACTTCCTTCAAATTCTAGTATTTGCTGGAGCGGAGTGGCCTGGCCAGACCTTCCCAGGGAAGCCATCTTGGCTCTATGGTTGCACCCTGAACAGGTCCTCACACACAGCGCTTCCCCAAGGTGCGCCNCCCCGGCAGCCGGCAGCCAATGGGCGAGCGGGCGGCAAGCCCGGCTCCCGCAGGGTGCGTGAGGGAGCGGCCGCTGCCTCACTCCCTCCTCGCTCGTGCCGCCGCTCGCCTCAGCCCGGCCCGGCCGGCCCCGCCTGAGCCCCGGTGACCGCCGTTCTCTCAGCAGGTGAGCTGGGGGGGGGCCGGTCGCCGGCAGCGGANACCTTCACTTTCCTCCATCATCTCATGGAAAGGTTAATGTGGCCATTTCGTGAGCCTGCACACGTGTATGAGCGCACATTGTCAGGGCCCTGAGGATATCCTCCCTGCTGGACTTTTGGCTGCCAGATCTCTGGGCCTGCTTAGACACAGGGTGCAAGTGTCTGGCCTTGAAATTAGACACAGGGGGAAGCTGTGCTGCAAGGCCCTCGTGGGGTAACAGGTGAATAGAGCCTGACCTAGGTGTCAGCATCAGGCCCACTGGGAACCAGTCATGGGATTATCTGTAAAGTTTACATTTGCCAGCTAAACAGAGCCAAGTCAGGTTTAGCTAAATTGCAATCATTGCAGCTTCTTCATGTCTTTACTAAGGTTAGCCGCAGGGGGCTTAGAGTCATGTTAAAGTAAGCACTCTACCTTGATGCTCCCTAATTCATGACAGCTTGCACAATTATTTGGAGAACAAATTAATTAACACCAACATCTCTTCCCTGCTGACTTATTCCCTCCTGATTACTGCATAGATGAAACTACTGCCTGGGGATTAAGATATGTATGCAACTCCTGGCAGAATGAGTGAAAGCAGATTTGGTTTATTTTTCTGATATTTCAAAGGTAAAACGCATCTGGAAGACAAAAAAAAAAAAAAGACCTAACAAGATACTTTAGGTTGCCTTTAAACATACAGATTATTTTTTTTCGTTTTAAGCTGTTAATTACCTCCTTGTAAATGTCTAAATTACATTCCTTTCTGCTATGGCTAAAAATACGTAAATATGAATGCTGCTGAATCTGGGGGTGTAGCTGGGTTTGTAGTTGTTTATTCTTTTGCTTTCTTTCTCCTCCTGCTAATTCAATATATTTAAATCCCTCTTCTTTTTCCCCTCCTCCCCTTGCTTTCTTCTAGGCTTTATGTTTCCCTCTGAAAGAATAACATCTTAAAATTGCATCACTAGGCACAGAACACTAGAAGGGAAAATTCTGACCACAGGCGAGCATTTGTTTTTTTTTTCATTGACATTAAGGGTAAGGGAAAGGCTTAGTCTGTAGTATCCATGCTTCTGGATTTGGTCATATGTTTGTGTTCTTTAGAGCTTCAGCCACATCCTGGAAATTGCAGCAAGCAGGAGTGTGTGGCTGGGCGGGTCTACCCACAAGGGAAAAACATATGAATCCCAACTTGTATCAGTTCAAAAAAGAGACTTCATAGTGATACCACTGCATAGTGATAGGCCATGAGCTCCTTTTGGGACAGTCTTCGTACTGTTATCATACTGAAATCAAACAAAGTATCAAACACTCATGCTCTGAGCTCTTGCCAGTGACTAGGCCATTATAAATTTAAATAATATTCATTTTAAATGATAGCTTTGTGAGTCTCAGGGCCATTCTACCTGAGACTGACACATATGCTTTTGCTTGAATTACTTTCATATTCTTACACTTTTTAAAAGAATGCAATTACTTTTGCTGAGATGCATGGAGTGCATTTACTTCCTTCAAATTCTAGTATTTGCTGGAGCGGAGTGGCCTGGCCAGACCTTCCCAGGGAAGCCATCTTGGCTCTATGGTTGCACCCTGAACAGGTCCTCACACACAGCGCTTCCCCAAGGTGCGCCTTTTCCCCTTCACACTCACACGCCCAGGGCATCTCCTCGCAATCCCCGAAGCTCTTTTCCCCGGAGACGGCCGTGTGACCACGGAAGACTGTTTTTGGCGGTGATTCGGCCCGCCGGCCCCCATCACCCTCAGACTCCCCTCACGACTTCCCCTCAGGCCCCACAGGGCCTCCCTTTGGCCACGCCCCGGGCTCCGCGCCAATCACACGGCCCGCCCCGCCCCCTTCCCCGCCCTCTACCCCCCGCCCCGCCTATCGGTGCCCACCTCCCTTCCCGCCTCCGCTCCGCCCGCACGGGCCGCGCCCTACAGCTCCCCTGCCCCAACCCGCTCCCGCCCCCCGGC
>VXBO01012477.1:99627-153228 GCA_013400135.1 Rhinoptilus africanus
CTGGAAAGGCAAGGTGCCCTTGGCATCCTGCGGTTGCTTCCCCCCGGCCGGAGGGTTGTTAGCGCGTTACTGCCGCAGGCTGGGGGGGGGGGGGATGGAGGGGGGGCGGTGTCACGCCGGGAGGGTCACTAGGGCTGCCCCGCGTTAGCGAAGAGGACACGGGCGACCCGCGAGCCAGCGGAGCTGCTTTGACCCATCGCCGGGGCGAGTTTCAGCTCTGTAGGAAAGAAGCGCACGGGCGGCGTGGTGCCAGTGGTGGGTGTTCAAGTGTGCGTGAACTAAATAAATGCTTAATATTGCGTGGATGTGAGAAGGACTAGCCCGTATGCCCATGGGATTGCAGGCTGCGAAACCTGTAAAAACCGCAGTCACTCAAACTGCTCTTGGGATGCAACACGGACTGAAGGTGTTATGTTTTGATCACGGCGTGGCAGGTTTGCTGGATGAGAATGCTAATTAGGCTTGTTGCAAAAGGTAGATTAAGATCTTTGCAGCATCTCGGGGCTCCATTTTCTTGCCTTCTTTTCGCACAACTTTCTTTGCGCTATGTTTTCTGGGCTTGAATAGAAAAATCAACCTAAAATATGACTTCGGTTACCACAGATCTATATGGTGTTGATGGAACTGTATCAGGAAGCACCTTTTCTGGGAAGAGAAAAGCGCAAAGTGGGATTGAGACAAATATCTCATTCTTCCTCTTATCTGGCAATTTGTCAGCACTTGGAGGACAATTGTACTGAAACTCTGCAGTCTAGAGGAGATTACTGTACAGAAAATTACTTGCTTCCTTATCAGATGTTTGTAGGAGTGTAGCACTGAGAATGGGGAAGATCTAATGCCTTCGTTCGCCTTTCCTTAAACAATTATGTTTTTCCCAGTGTCTGACCTGTTCAATTTCCAGATCTACAAGCTCTATTACGTGTGTTCTGGCCATTGTGAACAGATGGTATATAAAAAATTATTGTAGTCTTCAGTATTAAGTTGCAGGTTCTCGTCCTGTTGTGAGCATATTGGTATACTGATATAAATTAACAGGTACCAGTTTATAGTAGCACAGGTGGTATTGTAGGTAAGTATGATGTAGAACTCTTAGGAAATGTAAGTTTACATGATGACACAAGTATCGGGCTCTGTCATAGCTGTGACTTGGTTGGAAAGATAAGTTGGTGTGAGGGCTCTTTAAAATTTTGCGGTGTTACAGCTTTGATTCAAGAGCCTCTTCCAGGAAGAAAACATTATCCTTGGTTAAAGAAAACTGTAACGTCAAACAACTGAGGCTTTTTAGCACTGAGAACCATAACAGAAACTGTTCAGTTGCACAAGCTAAGCCCACCACCCCCCCTTTTTTTTTTCTCTTTCTCTTTCTCCTCACTTTGAGAGGCACTTTGTTGCCTTCAAAGAGAAGGACCGCAAGCAATGGAAAACTTGCGTTTGGGGTCGGCAGCGCCTTCAGCCCCCCCCCCCAAGAAAACCTGCGGTGGTTGAGGGGCCCCCCTTTTTCCACCCCCCGGCCGTTGATGGCGCTGCGGCGGCGCGACCTTTCACCCACTTCTCGGGAGTGGTCACGTGAGCGGTGCCGGGGCGGGGCGCCGCGCCTCGGGGGAGGGGGGAAGGTGCCGGCGCTGCTGCGCCCGCTCAAATGCGCGTATCCAGGTCTCCGCCTTGGCGTGAGCCACGACATCTCTTCGTTTTACACGCGTGAGAAATCCTTCACGACGTTCGTAATCCCGAGGGACCGCAGCTGCCGGCTGAGGGTGAGGGTGGAAAGGGTTGGAGCCAGTGGCTAGCAGTGACCAGAGATGAGAACTTGAAATTGAGGTGTCAGAGGATGGCTGTTGGAGGAGAGGCTTCTGTCTCTTTCCAAGCCGCTTCAATCATGGCTTAAACGTTCCTTAAGCAATATAAGTGTAAATGATTTAGTATCATTCTTTCCTCCTCACCCCTCTCTATTGCTATTTGAAACCTGAGTGCTAAGCTACATTTTGAAGTTGGAAGTTTAAGAAAGGAGTGAATAATTCTTCAAGATCAGGTTTCTCGTTGTTTTGTTGGGTTTTTTTANTCAGCGCACAACCGCCCGCGATGCGGCTGAGGGAGGACGGGACCGGGGCTAAGGCGGACGGGCTCGGTTGGTCTGTTTTTGGCTTAATTATTATTGTCGTTAGGGCGAGCGTGAAGTTGCGCAGGGTGGTGGGGAGGGNGGAACTTGGCAGGAGTCAGAAGACACCACCTATGTGATAGGATGCTTCTCGTTGCTTTATTGGTGGTACCTTGCATCTGCATGAAGTTACGAGGGCTTCCAGGTACTTCTGAACTCAGAACTGTCATCATACTTCAAGATGCAGCATGTTCTGGCTCTTAGTGCAGGGACATGTAGTGCTGCAAGTCTGCCCACCATCTATGAACAGACTCTGGTTTGGGTGCCAAAGATGTCTATCTGAGGGTTCTGACGGTATGAAACCTGTGTGGGTTGGTACATAGCAGTGTTCTCAGAGAAAGTGTATGCAGCAGTCACTGCTTTTCCATGAAAACTGCCAACCTTTGGTGCTCAAAGTAGAATAATTGGAGAGAACTGTTTTGTGACCTTAGTTTGGTTAGTGACAGCTGTATGCTCTGTATATAAAAGCTAACCTATAAATAGATGTCAAAAATCTGTAATGAGAGCCTCAAACTAAATTGTTGAGGTAGCTTGCAAGTGAGAGTCATAGAATTAAGTCTTTCACCAAGGTTTTAGCTATTCTGGGTCATGGGAATAGGACTTCTCTCCAGTTTTCCTCTGCGTTTGTTAACTTGCTTCCTTTGCAGGAAAAGGTGCTATAGATGTAAAAACTACATTTAAAAAAAATACATCTCTCTTTCCAGTGGATGTTTGGACTCCTGCCAGGGAGAAATGGTGGGGTTTTCTCTATTTCAAGAGAAATAGGAAATGGGGAAAAAAAAAAAGATAGATTGCAGGAGCAAAGCAACTTATGGGAAGCAGGTGGCTAAGATGAGTTCTGAGATAAGAGGTGACATGGATATCACCTTAAAGCAGAGGAGTTGCTTTTTGCGAGATAGAAGCGATGACTACATTTTTTAGCAGTAGCAGAAATCTACAGAAACATGCTCAATAGCATTTCCAAAGTAACTGCTTCAGGAGTTACTGCACATAACATACCTTGTTTTGTGCAGTGTCCTGTAATACATTTAATTTTTGTATCATGGCTTGGTGCTTTTTAAGATGCACATGGTAATTTTTTTCACTGTCTTTTAGACGTTGTGTTATGTGCTTCAGAGAGACATTACCAACCACAAGTGACTTCTTGCATGCCTGCCTAAATGGAAGCATCTTGCACATGGGATCTCTTTTAACTTCAGATTTTCCAGAACTGAGGCCCTCATTCCTTCCATGGCTGTAGGAACATGTAAGCCCTAATACAAAATTNGGAAAGGGTTGGAGCCAGTGGCTAGCAGTGACCAGAGATGAGAACTTGAAATTGAGGTGTCAGAGGATGGCTGTTGGAGGAGAGGCTTCTGTCTCTTTCCAAGCCGCTTCAATCATGGCTTAAACGTTCCTTAAGCAATATAAGTGTAAATGATTTAGTATCATTCTTTCCTCCTCACCCCTCTCTATTGCTATTTGAAACCTGAGTGCTAAGCTACATTTTGAAGTTGGAAGTTTAAGAAAGGAGTGAATAATTCTTCAAGATCAGGTTTCTCGTTGTTTTGTTGGGTTTTTTTACTTCTGAGCTTGCTAGTAGGAACTTGGCAGGAGTCAGAAGACACCACCTATGTGATAGGATGCTTCTCGTTGCTTTATTGGTGGTACCTTGCATCTGCATGAAGTTACGAGGGCTTCCAGGTACTTCTGAACTCAGAACTGTCATCATACTTCAAGATGCAGCATGTTCTGGCTCTTAGTGCAGGGACATGTAGTGCTGCAAGTCTGCCCACCATCTATGAACAGACTCTGGTTTGGGTGCCAAAGATGTCTATCTGAGGGTTCTGACGGTATGAAACCTGTGTGGGTTGGTACATAGCAGTGTTCTCAGAGAAAGTGTATGCAGCAGTCACTGCTTTTCCATGAAAACTGCCAACCTTTGGTGCTCAAAGTAGAATAATTGGAGAGAACTGTTTTGTGACCTTAGTTTGGTTAGTGACAGCTGTATGCTCTGTATATAAAAGCTAACCTATAAATAGATGTCAAAAATCTGTAATGAGAGCCTCAAACTAAATTGTTGAGGTAGCTTGCAAGTGAGAGTCATAGAATTAAGTCTTTCACCAAGGTTTTAGCTATTCTGGGTCATGGGAATAGGACTTCTCTCCAGTTTTCCTCTGCGTTTGTTAACTTGCTTCCTTTGCAGGAAAAGGTGCTATAGATGTAAAAACTACATTTAAAAAAAATACATCTCTCTTTCCAGTGGATGTTTGGACTCCTGCCAGGGAGAAATGGTGGGGTTTTCTCTATTTCAAGAGAAATAGGAAATGGGGAAAAAAAAAAAGATAGATTGCAGGAGCAAAGCAACTTATGGGAAGCAGGTGGCTAAGATGAGTTCTGAGATAAGAGGTGACATGGATATCACCTTAAAGCAGAGGAGTTGCTTTTTGCGAGATAGAAGCGATGACTACATTTTTTAGCAGTAGCAGAAATCTACAGAAACATGCTCAATAGCATTTCCAAAGTAACTGCTTCAGGAGTTACTGCACATAACATACCTTGTTTTGTGCAGTGTCCTGTAATACATTTAATTTTTGTATCATGGCTTGGTGCTTTTTAAGATGCACATGGTAATTTTTTTCACTGTCTTTTAGACGTTGTGTTATGTGCTTCAGAGAGACATTACCAACCACAAGTGACTTCTTGCATGCCTGCCTAAATGGAAGCATCTTGCACATGGGATCTCTTTTAACTTCAGATTTTCCAGAACTGAGGCCCTCATTCCTTCCATGGCTGTAGGAACATGTAAGCCCTAATACAAAATTGCCCGTTCAGTGTCTGTAACCTGAAATCATAAGGTCTGTGAGTTAAACCTCGGTCTTCATAGTGTGAATGTCCTCTAAGTGCAAAAATAGCAGTCTGAGGAGGCTTTATGCATAGTAGGCATAGCTGCGTAGTTTTTCAAACCATCAGGGCTTAGGCTTTGTCTGTTTTCTTGACTTAAAAATGACATCCAACCTAGCAGTGCTTATTTATAACCATGGGGAAAAAATGTGTCAAGTTTCGATTGGCTCAAGCAGAGATGTGAAAAGGAAAGAGGAAAAATGTCTGCAGCTGTTACAGTATGTTTGAATTGAAGTAAAACAAAAAAAAAAGCAAGGAACAGGCAGCTTTTTCCTTTGATTAAAGTGGGAAAAATAAAGAGAAACCGAGCTTTAAGGGGCAAGTGTGTTTAAGATATGTTAATACCATGAGAGAACACTGAAAGGAATGAAAATAGCCATTTTGGATTACTTTTAGAAATTATTGTGCTCTTTTTTCCCCCCTTTAAGACTTGGCGAAACTGCTGAGAAAGTCAAAAGCTCTTGTTTATGGCTCTCTGTTGGGAATGAGGTTAATTAGTATATGGTGTACAGAAATATTTTGCTGACCAAAATGCCTCAAGTTAGAAGTTATTGTTTCAGTGTTAGCTGACTGATGTGGATGCTGCCTTACTAACGTTGGCAAATCAATTTTGCAAGTCTAACGCATGCTCCTCCGGCCTGTGCCCTTTTACCTACTTTGCTAGCAAACACGTGACAGCAGAGGAATGCAAAGGAGGGGAAGTGTACAGCAGCTTATGATTAAAATGGCTTTTAAGGAGGAAAATAAATGTTCAAAGAAAGGGACTTCAGGAAATCTTTGGTGTTCGGCCATCATAATTCAGAACAGTCTTAAAGGCTCGCAGTTTTCTTAAGTAAAGGAAAAGGTTGTGAAAAGCAACAAGCCATTTGATTGTTTCACATCTAAGAGTCAAGTAATACAATCCTGAAAGTAGACTTGTCTTTGTTTTCTGGGCTTGTTTATTTGATTCAGGATTGATTCTGTCTTAATTTAGTTCATTTGGGAATAAGGAATATTTTTCTTATTGAAGCTTATTTAATTTTATGATCGTGCTAAGCTTTAATTCATTAAAATACCGTGTTGACTGTTTGTGATTAATACTATGTATGATCTTTTTCTACCTTGGACAGTATTCATGCATGTGCCTAAAAAGGTAAGGGTTCCTGAAATTCTTTCTTTTCAGAAACAGAGAGGATAGTTACAAATTCCCAGGCCGAGAAGTCTCAGGGGAGTTGAAGGGTAACAGAAACTAGTTGACCTGGTACTTAAGACACCAGTATTCCAGAATACAAAATTCCATGAGCAAACTGAAGAACCTATTGGCCCTCCTTGAGAAAAATCCAGGAGCCTGATTCTCTGGGAGTATGGTTGGTTTTGTTGTGGTTTGGTATGGTTTTGGTTTTTTTTTCAATACCAGCCTTAACAGTACTGCGGAACATATGATGAATTTTAACTTTGAGTGCTTTCCCCTTTTGGAAACCCTGTTGAGTCCAGGGACGACCATGTATTACTGCTGCCTGTCTCTGTTCTTTTGCTCTCTTGCAGTTTTGGTCTCAGCCTTTAGCTGGTGATGCGCAATTTAAATGAATGAATGTACAGCTGACTTACAACTTCCTGATACTTGTCTACAGCAAGGCCCCTATGAATAAGCAGTTGTTAGTGACGGAGTCATTAAGTACTACAAATTGCAGTTGTTACTAGGGCATACAGGGCTTGTCTTAAAGGTTTTGAAACTGGTGTTCAAAGCAGATTTGCTTTCTTTGTTGTCCTAATTAGACACTGTACATGCCTAGATCAAATTGCATACTATCTGTATGACACTGAGTTCTAGCCACCCTTCTGGAAACTCAGGAGCCTGATTCACCCAGGAATCGGCCTCTGAAACTTGAGCAGTGGCTGATGGATTTGGGAGTTTTATGAATTCCCATCAGCCACTGCAGCAGTAGTGTTGCAAAGGTTGATCAATGCAGGCTGGTCTAGGGATAGGCACTTTAAATATTGCAAACAGTCACTACCAATAGTCAGCGGTCTTACTAGGTGCTGCACAATAGCACTTATCTTGTTCATCTCTGCCTAATGTTCCTTCTCTTCCTATATTGCTTATTTATTTCCTAAGCCTATATTACTGCAGCATTCCCAGTACTTACATTCCCTAATTGTCTACTCATGCACCTTTGCACCTTGTTCTCCAGATGACTTTGACATAGTAGAATATTTGCAGACTAGAGGAGCATCACTACAGTCATAATAAACTGTTTTTGAAGTGACCGGCTAAACTGCACTGGTTAGTCCCCACATGCTGTTCAACGGGGGATGAACATCTATCAGAATTTAAGTTTAATTACAAAGTCTAAGGAAAAGGTTTGCAAAAAAATGTAAAATTCAGCCTTTAGGGTTCAAAAGACATGAAGTAATTGTACTTTTTTTTGATTTTGCTCAAATAGAAGTGCCAATGCCACCTTAAAACACTTGGTATTGATAATGTGTTTTGTACCAGTAAAAATGTGAAATGAAAACTTGTCCTTGAATCCTGACCTACAGGTAGTAGTATGGATTCCTCTACCTTTTTGCCATACTTGTAAGAGGATGTTGTTTTTAGGATTATGCACAGAAGTTTTGGCAAGCTAATAAATGAATGTGGACAAAAGACTTTGGAATCACAATGGTCTCCTCAGGAATATGTAGTTTGGACAATTTCAGTGTTATACATAGAGCCTGTCTGCAAAAATCTGTGTTCTGATTGGAAGTGCTCAAACAACGTTACTCTGAATTAATGATGAGTAGGGGTAACTTACAGGATATTTATGTAGAAATGCTGGTTATGGAAAGAAAGAAGCTATGAAGATGAGCTGATAAATAAGAGCATACAGTTCAGTTTCAATTGTCTGTATCCTCAGAGTTGAGACATAAATATGTAAACAGAATCACAGTTACTTTTCTGTTTCAACTTCCAGTGGGTTTTATTTGGGGCTCTTATGCCTGCCCATTATGATGGTTTTTTTGTCTATATTGGCACCGCTGTTGGTATTCGTTTGGGTTGTTAAACTGAGCTGCATTTCAGTTAAATTTCCTCTTAATTTTAGATTTGTTTATGTGAAGGTCATTTTTCTGACCATTGTAATTTGGTTTCCTCAAGTCTACATAATTTTGATTTTGCACTTATTAGAGTCCCTGTGTTCTGACTGGTAAATATCTTATTGCTGTGATGAATCAGATTGAAATTATAATACAATCATAGAATGATTAGAGTTGGAAGGGACCTTGAAGATTATCTAGTTCCAACCCCCTGCTATAGCCAGGGACACCTCCCACTAGACCAGGTTGCTCAAAGATCCATCCAGCCTGGTCTTGAACACTTCCAGGGATGGTGCATCCACAACTTCTCTGGGCAACCTGTTCCAGTGTCTCACTACCCTCACAGTACAGAATTTCTTCCTAATATCTAATATAAATCAACCCTCTTTCAATTTAAAACCATTGTCCCTCATCCTGTCACATGTGCCCTTGTAAAAAAATCCCTCTCCACCTTTTTTGTTGGCCCCCTTTAAGTACTGGAAATCTGCTATAAGGTCTCCTCAGAGCCTTCTCTTCTCCAGGCTGAACAACCCCAGCTCTCTCTGCATGTCTTCATAGGAGAGGTGCCCCAGCCCTCTGATCATTTTGCTGCTCTTCTCTGGACCTACTCCAACAGGTCCATGCCCTTCTTATGTTGGGGTCCCCAGGGCTGGATGCAGTACTCCAGATGGGCTCTCACAAGAGCAGAGTAAAGAGGGACAATCGCCTCCCTTGACCTACTGTCCATGCTTCTTTTGATGAAACCCAAGATGCGGTTGGCTTTCTGGGCTGCAAGTGCACACTGCTAGCTCCTGTTGTGCTTCTCATCAACCAACACCCCCAACTCCTCCTCCTCTAGGCTGCTCTCAGTCCATTCTCTGCCCAGTCTGTATTTGTGCATACGATTGCCCTGACCTACATGCAGAACTTTGCACTTGGCGTTGTTGAACTTCATGAGGTTTGCAAAGGCCCACCTCTCAAGTCTGTCAAGTTCCCTCTGGATGGTGTCCCTTCTCTCCAGTGTGTTGACCGGTCCACACAGCTTGGTGTTGTTGGCTAGCTTGCTGAGAGTGCACCCAATCCCACTGTCCATGTCGCCAACAAAGATGTTAAACACCACCAGTCCTAGTACTGACCCCTGAGGAACACCACTTATCACTAGTCACCACTTGGACACGGATCTGTTGACTGCAACTCTTTGAGCGCTGCCATCCAGCCAAGTCCTTGTTGGCTGGTCCATCGTGTCTCTCCAATTTAGAGACAAGGATGTTATGTGGGACAGCGTCAAATGTTTTGCACAAGTCCAGGTAGATGATGTCAATTGTTCTTCCTTCATCCCACCAGTGCTGTAATGCTGTCATAGAAGGCCACCAGATTTGTCAGGCATGATTTGCCCTTAGTGAAGCCACGTTGGCTGTCACCAGTCACCTTATTTTCCATGTATCTTAGCATAGTTTTCAGGAGAATCTGCTCCTTGATCTTGCCAAGCACAGAGGTGAGACTTGCTGGCCTGTAGTTCCCTGAATCCTTCTTTTTTTCCTTTTTAAAAATGGAGGCTCTGTTTTCCCTTTTCCAGTCAGCAGGAACTTCACAAGACTACCACGACTTCTTGAACAGGATGGATAGTGGCTTAGCAACTTCATTTGCCAGTTCCCTCAGGACCTGTGATGTATCTCATCAGGTCCCATGGACTTGTGCACCTTCAGGTCCCTTGGGTGGTCTTGAACCTATCTTCTCCTACAGTGGGTGGTTGTTCATTCTCCCAGTCCCTGTCTTTGCCTTCTGCGATTTGGGCGGTGTGGCTAGAGCCCTTGCTGGTGAAGACTGAGGCAAAAAAGTCATTGAGTACCTCAGCCTTCTCCATATCCTGTGTGACCATACGTTTTTGCTAGTCTTCCTTTGTCACCAGCATGCCTATAGAGGCCTTTCTTGTTGCCCTTGATGTCCCTGGGCAGATTTAACCCTGTCTGGGCTTTAGCTTGCATAACCTGATCCCTGTCTGCTCGGGCAGTTTCTCTGTGTTCCTCCCAGGCTACCTGTCCTTGCTTCCACCCTCTGTAGGCTTCCTTTTTGAATATGAGATTGTCCAGGAGCTCCTTATTCATCCATGCAGGCCTTCTGGCGCTTTTACCCAACTTCCTCTTTGTTGGGATGCATTGCGCCTGAGCTTGGAGGAGGCGGTCCTTTAATATTAGCCAGCTTTCTTGGGACCCTCTTCCTTTCAGGGCTTTATCCCACGTAACCTTGAAGGCAGGGCCCTGAAGAGGCAAAAGTCTGCTCTCTTGAAGTCCAGGGTAGTGAGCTTGCTGCACACCCTCCTCGCTCCCCTAAGGATCTTGAACTATACCGTTTCCTGGTCACTGCAGCCAAGGCTGCCTTTGAGCATGACATTCCCCACCAGCCCCTCCTTGTTGGTGAGAACAAGGTCCAGCATGGCACCTCTCCTCATTGACTCCTCTATCACTTGGAGGGGGAAGTTATGATTGATAAATTAACTTAATTAAGATATGAAAAAAAAATTCAGAGGAAGATATGGCCAGAAGCAGCTTTGGATTGCTAGATGAGGTGAAGACTTCAAATACCTTTTGTTTCAAAATGATGAGGAAAAAAAAAAAGGTCTGAATCTCCTTTATCATGAGAGAGTGAGAGGTTATGTACCTGTGATATGCTTTTTCTAACTATTATGGCTTCAATTTTCCACTGTGCTCTGGATTGTTATATATTGCATGTATGCATGATATTGATCTTGCTGTTGTCCTGCCAAAAGACCTAAGTTACATGAGTGTTTTGCTTCCATTTTCAGCTGTTGTGGTTAGAAGAGGTATCTTAATTAACATACCCGACGCTCAGACTGAAGTGCAAGCATAAGCCTGTAAGGAAAAGGCAAGTACTGCATGTAAATTTTGTATGCTTTGAATGTTTCCCAAAGTTATTGTGTAGAAGATAATCTTGCTAAAAATGGATTAGCTCCTAGGTCCTTTGAACAAAAAGGAAATAACTTTTTCACTTTGCTTTTTGACAGAACTCTCTGAAAATGGCAGAAGCTCATCAAGCAGTAGCTTTTCAATTTACAGTAACTCCAGATGGCATTGACCTGCGAATGAGTCATGAGGCACTCAAACAAATTTACCTGTCTGGTGTCCATTCATGGAAGAAAAAGTTCATCAGATTCAAGGTATTTTAAATTAGTCATGTTCACCAAACTTCAGGGTTATTTATTGTTTTATAGATTTATTGAAGTTTTGTTTAGGCAAAAATTAATTTTTTGGCCTTTATAGTGAATACAGTTCCTTGTTGTGAAAGGCTTGTGTGGTTTTTAGTTAAGACAAGGGATACTGAGAAAGGTAGCACTGGGTGATGCTGTAAAGACTGAAAGTGTAGAACTTTCTGATCTATGGAAACAAGGTGAAACAGATGTAAAAATTCAATATGTTTAGTTTACTTCATTCTTTTCATAATGCGTTGTGTAATTAGGTAATCTTTTAGCATAAATTAGAAATATAACTCGTTATTTTTAGTGTCATATCACTTAGAGGTACAAGCCTACAGTCTTGATTTTATGTATTCTCTGACAAATTAAATTTTCAAATTAAAGAGAATGTCTGCTGTTTTTAAAAAAGTTACCTGAACATCTGTGGTGTTCAAGTTATGCTAAGTAGTAGCGTTTCTGATGAGGTATTTGATATAGATTGTTGTGAATTTATTGTTTTGTTCATGGGGTCATAAATAATAAGAATCTATTTTTTTTTAGTAGCAAACTAGATAAGTTACAGACTATCTTCAGCATCTTTCTAGAACATATTTTTAACAGTAGTCTTAATATCTCCTTATAAAGCTGTGAGAAAAAACTCTTTAAATGGTGTATGCAAAAAACCCAAGCCAACAAACCCACCACTTGATTCTGGTTCTCAGTGTCTCGTTCAGCAGAATATTTTTGCCATGTATTAATTTAGAGAGGCCTAACTTGGTGTAAGTGGGAATTATTTGGAGTGTCGTTTGTTCCAGAGTTGTTTGCTAGTTTCAGTATTTTTAGTAAGACTTGCATATGGATCAGTGTTGTCTACAACAGAACTGAAAAGTTCTTTTCATTCTTTATACCATTGTGACTGTTTTCTGTAACAGTCAAATGTAACTAAATCCATTCCCTACTGCTGAGTTAAGCATCTGTAAGAAAATATTGAATAATCTTAACTTCTTGTTTAAACTAAATGACTTAAATGTGTTGATTTTTGTTTCTTTCCATGGTAATATGAAGTCAGCCACTTTGGTATGAAAAAATTATGTGAAGGCTTTTCTTTCCAGAATGGAATTATCACTGGCGTTTATCCTGCTAGCCCATCTAGCTGGCTTATTGTAGTTGTGGGTGTGATGTCAACAATGTATGCCAAAATTGATCCTTCTTTAGGAATAATAGCTAAAATCAACCGAACGCTTGATACAACGTAAGTAGACTGAAAAGTTTCTGTTCCTCTAAAGGAAATCAGTTTTATTTGCAGCTACTCTTAAAGCTAATCCTGCTAAAATATATCAGTTTTTGAACAGTATGTTTGTGACCGAGTAAGCCCAATAAGCAGATGTATCAGGGTATGAACAGGTATTACTACACTGTTTTCTGAGTATTTAGGAAGCACATTTGCCAGCTTCTGTGGCCTTTGAGCTTGCTGCATGAGAGGGTATCTGGAAAGCAGCTTATGAAAAAGGGCTGAACGGGCACGAACCTTGTGTAATGCCTGCCTGTAGTACCATTAGACTTTGATTTGCAATATTAACTTCTCTTTAAAACTTGAACTGACATTGACTGGCACATGCTGGCTTTTGTTTTTTAATAGTGGCTATATGTCAAACCAAACGCAGAACATCGTCAGTGGAATACTTTTTGGCACAGGGCTTTGGGTTGCCCTTATTGTCACAATGCGCTACTCTCTAAAAATGCTGCTTTCCTATCATGGTTGGATGTTTGCTGAACATGGCAAAATTTCTGCAGGCACCAAGTTTTGGATGGTAAGGATATATTGTCTTCCTCTTTCATCTTAACTTCTATGTGATCTGTATTCAAAGCCCTAAAAGAAAAGTTTTGTAGGTTTTTTCCTTGCTTGTGTTTTCTGTGTCATGGGACAGGACGCTGCTAGGTAGATAATTTCTACTAATTACTGTCATCCTTCTGATGCTATAATTAAACTACTCAGGATGGCCTTGTAGAAGGAAGAGTAAACACTTTTCAAGAAGAACATCTAACTTTGCCTTGGGACTGTGTGAGTCAAACACCTACTTTTTCTCTGTGTGCACAACTACAGCTTAAAGAACGCTGCAGCACGGAAGAATCTTGTCCTCCCTGGAAAGTGCTACCCTACTTCTTTGTTGAAATGTTAGGATTTCTAGTCATCCATTCTACAGTTAATCCTATGTTTGAAGAAAGTTATATTGAATGTTCTTTGAGTTGATTTAGTGTTATGCTTCCAAAATGACTTGGAGAAAAAGCGTAAGGTAGGTAGCCTGTTATGCAATTTTCACATGAGGATAAGGTGAGAATGATCTGTCTCCTGTTGACTATTGTGGTGCTTTGGAAAAGGATCCTTAAAGGATGTGATAGATGTAAAGTGAGAAAACATACATGTAGGTGGGGTTTTGTTACTTGGACTTGGTTGTTTCAACTCACTTTTGGCAGTATTGTTGTAGAAATAACTTGGGTGCGATACAATTAGTCTCTGTAGCCTCAAAAATTAACTGATGTCCGTTAAACTCAACATGTCATGATTTATTATGAAATATGTTCAAGAACAGGTATCCATAATGGTACACTAAAATAGAATTTGATCTTCATCTGTTACAAATGAAATTTCTAATTGATAGTTTCTCCTGGAAGCGGTATCAGGAGCCTCATGACTCGAATTTGTACAGTACAGGCTCTGAATGGTAAGGCTTTCTGTCAATTGCTTGAAGCTGTAGCTGTCTGGGTTTTCAGCATGTCCTACCAGACAGATATTTTAAAGCTGTTAATATTGCCTTATCAACCTTAAACAGTATGAACTGTGACGCTACTTACCGTGCTTTGTTGCATATTGTATTTGTAAATTTTTGTTTATTGTATGTTGCATATATATTTTGTTGTGTATTATATATGTTTTAAAATACAGAACACTGTAAAGGTGTATGCCCAACAGTCTCATCTCTACTTAATGTTAATCTGTATTTTCATACCTTATTATTTCTTTAGCTAGTCCCAACACAAGAGAGGACTTGTTTTCCTAGTAAAACAGTACCAACTACCTTAGCTGTCTAGATTTTTATTATCCTTTAATACTGTGTAATTTTCTGGAGGGATTTTCCTGTTGTGGTGTTTGTTTTGAGTTTTTTTGCTGATTAACAGCATGAAAAATGCTATCGTTAATACACTGTCTTCTGTTCAAATAATCATGTAGATGAAAAACCTGAGCTCTGGTTTCAGGCACAGTACAAAGTGATTTTCAGGCTGGTTGGAAGTCTGGTGGCACTTCTAATTAACATATTACATCTTCTAAAGTCAAATGCTTTAGCAGGGTTGGGGGAAAAATCCAAGTATTAGTTACAGTTTAAAAAAAACAAGAAAAATAATACAGATGCAATGCATGCTAGAATGAGATTATTTGCTGCGTCTGCATATGAAATTAGAGATGTAATTAAGAATGTGTGTCAGATCACTTTAACTGTCTCAAGCTGTTAAATTCTTTACTATAAGCTTAGTTAAGAGATAAATACTGTGAAGTTTTTCAGTGGAGCAGGTACTTTCTGTCTGAAGGTAATTTCTACCTTTTCTGCCTGTAGAGTTCTAGAATAAAATTGTCTCCAAGTATGGAATTAGATTTTTTTTTTTTAAATAAAAAGCTGAGCTTTTTTTTTCTCACCTGGCTTAAAGTTTATCTTGTCATGAAGCACAACTAGATTCCATTGGGCTGATTACTGTGGTGCATCCATGTGCACCTGACAACTCTCTGATACAGATCAGTTTGTAGGAAGGTCCTTGTTGCTGGTAATACTCTGCAGTTGTTGAAAGCTTTGTGCTGCCTAAAACAACCTCCTCTAGCTGTGCTGACCAAGGAAGTTGAGGGATGGGGAAGAAACTGCACGTTTTAACAAGTAGTTTTGTCAGTTGCAGGGAGGAGAAAAGGGAGAAGTTATAGGAATTCAGTACTGAAATTACATCCTTTGATTTCTTCTTTCTAGTCTATGGGCCTATATACAATATACATTATAGTGTACTGGACCAAGACTGGGTTTTGACAATAAAGGTTCCACCGGATTGTAGGTGTAGTACTTGACCATACTTTCATGCTGAAATAGGGTGATAAGGTCAAGATCCTTTCATGTGTAGCCTAGAAGTTGCATGGTCTAGACTTTCAGCCTAGTACGTGTCACAGCTGAGAAGTAGCTGTAAACAGAAATGCTACTCCTGTCTTTAGTCTCTCATGGAAGACAGGAGATGCTGTGATAACTGAAGCTAAGATGGGAACTGTCATCTCTGGCTCTTTTGTTTTGTTGGGTTTTTTGGTGACACAAGCACTAAATAGAACACTGGCATGCTTGCACAATTTAGTGTGTTCAAGTCATGCAGTAGACCACCTGAGACAGACTCATGCTTGAAGGATTATCTAGAATCCATAGCTGAGTGACGGGCTTGATAATAATTCCTGTTTTGAAGCAGAATATAAATATTTTTGTAGTATCTACTACATAGTAAAAGGATCAACTGGTAAACTTGCTTTTATAATCTTTATAGAGGGAAATGTGTGAAGAGAAGAAGTGCTAAGTAACTCTGTCTTTATTTTCTGTTGGCATCAAGGTTGCCATTCATAAATAACAATACTGCCCAATGACCAGGAGGTTTTCTGGGAAGTCAGGAGTGACTGTGACTGTCTTTCTCTTTCACTGATGTGTTGTTTAACCTTTAGGAAGTTAGTTTGTGTCAGTGCCTTTTTTATTAGTGAAACAGTGATAAATATGGTAGTTTGATAAATTGAGTACAGTATAATTTACCAGTGAAAAGAACTATGGGTTACCTTAAACTTTAGTACTCTGTCATTTTTCTTTTGTTGAACCTAATAATTTGAGGTGTGTATTTTGTTTTTGTTTTAATTCAGATGCTTGTAAAACTCTTCTCAGGACGTAAGCCCATGTTATACAGTTTCCAGACATCTTTACCACGATTGCCAGTTCCAGCTGTTAAAGACACAGTCAATAGGGTGTGTACATTCATTAATTCGTTTTCTTCAATAACAATGAATCCCTATTTAGATGCCCTTGTGGGGTTTTTTGGTCATGTCTTATAAAAGTATTGCATGATGGTATTAATATGGTGTAATGGATTCAAACTTCTGCATAGAAATTAAAATACAGGCTATGACAAACCACCAAAACTGGTAACAATTTGAAGCTGATGATATCACATCATCCAATATTAATTACTGTTAATGTAAGACTATGCAAAGAAGCATGATTTCCAAGGCTTTTGAAACATACTAGTTTTGTTATCTTCCACAGCTTGAATATATAAATGTGTGTCCTATGACACAAAACCTTGTAGCAAAGTTTGTAAGTAAGACAGTATGTCACAGAAACTTAAGATTTGATTTTTTTTTTTTTTTTTAGTGAGGTGAAAAAAAAAATCTCTGCCTGGTTTCCCTTTTGAGTTGAAAATGTATCTTTAGAAAAGTAGCCTCTTCCACTTCTGATTTGCTGACAAATGTCTGGAAAAAGATCTCATTTTTGTAGTTTGCAGGCAGGTGTTTAGAAGAGTGTGTACTCTTATTTTAAGAACATAGTGTTTGCAACTTTGTAAATTGAGTCTGGAGAATCTTTATCTACTATCCAAATGCTTTAGGTAGGAATGACAAGAAGCTACTTATTATTTGCTATACTGATGCTGATTCTTTTCCTGTATTCTAGTATCTGGAATCAGTTCGGCCACTTATGGATGATGAAGGGTTCAGAAGAATGGAGGGTCTTGCCAAAGATTTTGCATTTAATTTGGGACCAAGGCTTCAGTGGTATTTAAAGCTAAAATCCTGGTGGGCCACAAACTATGTGAGTAGATAAATAGAAGGCTCAATTGTTCAAATGACACAATTTGTTGCCTTTTTGGCTTGGCTTCCATTCTTTCTTAAATGTGAAAGAACGCAATTGAAACTGTCTAATATTTTTTTAAAATGCATTGAAGACCACCTGATTTGCACAGAAATAATTTGTGTGATTTGGTAAACAAACCCTGCAGTGAATGGAACTTGAAATAATGAATCCTCATTTTGTGTTTGTTATTCTGGAGCAGGTGATTTAGCTTTTGCTGTTAGATCACTTTTGAGGTCTGTTTATTTGCTTGTTAAGCTTGATAATTCAACAATGGGCTTGGCTACCCATGCAGTTTAGAAGACTGATATAGGACAACTTTTTTTACATTGAGCAACTAGAACCTATGGAAGAGAAATAAGAATTGTAACAATAAGTGGGTTTTTTTACCAAAAAGAAAACCCGAACCCCACATCATAGTGAAACTGTAATATAATTCCTTCCTGATACATTATCTAACATCTAGCTGTACCCAGTAGGCGGAACTGAGCTACAGTGTCCTGACAAAGGCTGCAAAACGTTCAGGAGATCTGATGGATTTTAGATATTATCTGAAGATGGTGACTTCTTCAGAAGTTGACCAGAGAGCTACAGCTGAATTTAATTTAATTCTCTCACCCCTTTTTTTGCTGTTTTCCCTAGAGTTTAACACAAATTAGGGGGTTTTTGTTTGTCTTTTTTTAAGTTGGGGGGCAAGCTAGCAGTTTCCTTCCTGGTTCTGTATGGGATGTTGTGTTGTGGAGTCATTAACATTGAAGACAAACAGTGGAAATTATGAGGTTGTAATGCTTTTGTTTTCCTTCCTGGTACAGGTCAGCGATTGGTGGGAAGAATATATCTACCTTAGAGGACGCGGACCAATTATGGTTAATAGTAACTATTTCGCAATGGTAGGTGAAGACTATAAACACTTTACGTGTCAAAGAACCACTGTAACATTTCTGCCAACTATCTTATTTCATGATATCTTTCTGTTTAGAAATCCATTGCCACTGAGTATATGACCTTTGCTTTTCTTTCTTCTGTTATAACCTGCAGCCAATGTCTTCAAGTGCAGTGCTATCTTAATGATATACTTAGTACACTGCCACTTAGGCAGACTCTTGCAGTAATGACTTACGCAGTTTAGCGCTTACTGCAGCAAGCAGTCTTTCAAAAGCTCTACGTAAAAAAACTTCATGGGTAACACAATTCAACAAGGTGTGTGCTTATATTTGCAAATGTCTGTATGGGAAGTAAAATTGTAAAAGATGCTAAAATTAAAAGCAAAAAGAGGAAATATAGCCATCTTGGATTCAAGTTTTAGATAGCATTGTCTCTTCTACTGGGATGATTTAACAGCTATCATGTATGTTTTAGAGCTTACACTATTTGAGGAGATTGTGACTGTTGGAGACATTTTAGTTTCAAGTCATCAAGTCGCTGCACAAATGCACTTTATTTATTTTAAAGCCTTTTCTATGTTTACCAGAATAAACTCTTAAGATTGTGGATGAGGCGTACTATCAGTTGGGTTTTTTTGGTTTTGGTTGTGGGCTTGTTTTTTTTTTTAATGTAGTCTGGTAATCATTAACTTATGATTCTTACGTACTTTACAGGATTTCCTTTATTTAACTCCCACAACCCTGCAGGCAGCTAGAGCTGGTAATGTTATCCACGCCATCCTACTCTATCGGAAAAAACTGGACAGACAAGAAATCAAGCCAGTATGTATATAAATTTAAATGGCTTTTGATCTTTTTCCAGCACAGTCTGTAAGAAGTTGATCAGTTTTCAGAATGGGAGAGAAGAGGAATGGCTTATCGTCAGAACTACTTGTCAGATGTAACTAAATTTGTGGTCCCAAACATCTTGGTTATCATTTGAATTGCACATGGGCAGAAACTATCATCTATCAAAAATACAGGATTCTGTCATGACAACTGATTGCAGTATGTGAAATTAACATATGTATTTGCCCCAAAGACAAATAGAGGCTTGTATTTGAGTAAGTATTCTGTATAACATGTTATTAGTGTGTGCTAAGCATGTAATGGTACTTCTGAGCCACTGAAGCCTGAAAAGTCTGCGGAGTCATGTAGTGTGAGCACAAGGGGTATTTAGGACAAAGGACTGGACCTTGAGACCAAGAGTGGGCCAGTGGCAGCCTAAGTATAGATGATAAAATCTTGTGTTGCAGAGTTTCTGGGTAGCAAAGATGGGCAAGGTGAATCCCATTCTGATTTTCTGTTCTGTCTATGTGTTGTAGTGATTACTTGTTTGCACAATATTTCGTTTTGTTGAAGGTCACGGCAGGAATGTGATTAGTTGTATGTAACTACAAATCTGAAAAATGTGAACTTTTGTTCCTAAAAAGCCAGAAATAGCTTTAGAAGAGATTCATGCAGCATGTTTGTTTTGCACATGGACTGGCCATTGAGAGCTCTTTGGATTTCAGATTCTAGCTGGCTTCAGTCATCCCTCCTGAAGGGTGAGCTTTTGGTAGGATGGACAAAAAAACCCCAGCTACTGGAATGTCAGTGGAATCTTCCATGTGTAGTTCAAGGAAAGAAAAAAGAGGGGAAAAAACCCCCAACCCTGAGTTGACGTATTATAGATCTTACTGTTCTACACTCTGTCCTTAACCAGATCCTGTTTTTTCTTTCCTTTTTAATTTTGTAATTGTATATACAATATTACATTTTCATGTACTTTTGTGGCACAGATTCTTCTGTTGGGATCTACTGTTCCACTCTGCTCAGCTCAGTGGGAACGGATGTTTAATAGCTCCCGTATCCCAGGAGAGGAATCAGGTAAGCAGGGCCAGCCAAGGAGAATAAACATCTTAATGGAATTTATGTTTTGGGGTATTTTCTGCTAAAATCCTGCTCTTGCAGATAAGGATCTGGCAGGCACAAGGACACACCAATACTGTGTTCTGACACTCAGAAAGTAATGAATTGCTATCGAGTGCATAGATGTTTTTAGGGTGATTTTGAAGCTTCTTCAATGATTTTTGTCTCTTCCTTTACTTAAATTTAAAACTGACTTCAAGGAACTGTTGTCTGCCCTGTGTTTTTACTTTATAAATAAACTTTGTTTTTCTCCGTTCTACTCTTTCAGGATCCTCCGATATCCATGTTTTTATCTTTGTAAACGTTGCATTTTCTTATCTCAACAATTTAAAAATCTTTTGCTTGCTTGACTTCCCCTTTTTCTTTCCAGCTTATGATTCACAACATCCCAATGTGTTCTTCTCAACTCTAGTTGTTTACTTGGTTTAGAGGCAGGTACAGTCTTAGTCCTGTCAGGGTTTTCAGCACTGCTGTTACCTTGACCTTTTGTAAGCACTGTAAGATATTAGCGAAGTGAAATCATCTGTAATAAGGACTGTGTCCGAAACTTTCTCTGTAACACATTAAGAAATATATACTCCGGGTTTTGTTGGTTCCTGGCCTGCCCTAACTCCCAGCAATGGTCGGATTATCCTAAGCTATGAGTAACTAATTTTTCACATTTTAATGTTGAATAGAGGGGCATACATGTTGACTTACAGTAGGGTCACTTTCACCTGAGTCTGTTTCTGCACCTTCTGCTTATTGTGGGAGACTAGGGATATGTTTACATGATCTCAAGCAGTCATGTTAGCTCCGTCAAAAAGAAGAATTGTTACCTGTAAGTGATAGTTCATATACACTTTCTCACTGTTGGTGTAAATATGCTCTTATTGCATGCATTCATTAACACTGTCTATAAACATAAAAACATTTCACTTTAGACAATGGCAAACCTTCAATAATGTGTTTATTTTATCTCACCATAAAAATATCATATTTTTTTGATGATCAATACATCATCCAATCTCTTGAGGCTAACTCTTCACGTTTGGTGTTATTTTTCTAAAGGTAATGTATCCCTAAATGTTCATCGTGGGTTTCTTCCCAGGGTAGCCTCCAAAGATCTCTAGTAGCTTATCCTAAATTTTCCAGGCTCAAGAGTTTTTTATGACCTTAATATTAAAGTGGCTTTTTTGGTGGTGTTTGGGGTTTTTTTTCCTGAGTTTTGTCACTGCAAAAGGAGGCAGATTGCATATAGAAAGACTAACATTTGTAGTCAACATGTGGGAGAAAACGTTGCTATCCATTTTCTTGTTCTTTGAGCAGCAAACTTAGAATTTCACGGTACGTTTCTGTTGTTGTTGTGCTTTCTACACAAGCTTAAGCTATATCTATTTTTCTCTCATCTGATTATATGCTGATGAGCCTCTTAGGCCCGACTTTGTATGTTTATCCAACACTGCATCATAATGTCAGCATCAGAATGAAATATAGCATTTGGCAGAGTTAGCCTAACAGTCATGATTAGCAGGGGGCACAATCACTAGGAATTTGGAATGCAAGGGGTTATTGGTTAGTCATCTCCATCTGGAATGTATGTATGGGCTGTCACTTGAAGTCAGGATTTTTTTTTTTATTATTTTATTTGAGATCTGTAACTTACCTTACATTTCATCTGCCTTTGAGCATGTTAGTCCCACTCAACTGCAGAATAAAAAACATAAAGAGTTTCTAAACAGACACAGGGATGTGCCCGCTCTTCCCTGCTGGAGGTCTGATACTTGCTGTATGCGGTTGGATAAGTGGTGGGGGGAGGTGCCATTGGCTAGTGGATAAAGCAGTAGTTGCATGTGTCAGATAAGGATTTTACACTCAGTTCTGCTGCTGGCCTTTGGTAGATTATTGAGGAATTATTTCCTAGCTATCAGCTCCTTTATTTACAAAATGGAGAAAAACATATCCCTAATATGATTACTCCCTGATGATGAACTAGTAGCTTAACTAGACTAGCAAGTTTTAAAGTCTCTATTAGACAACTGTGGTGTATGAGCTAATGTTATCTCAAGTACTGAAAGGTCTGTTCTTGCTCCTTCTCTCTCCTAAATAAAATAAAAGGTATGAACTGCCTGCGTTTAGCTTTGGGTTTGGTGTTGCCGCAGTCCGAATGAGTTTTGCAGAGAAGTGTAAAAATGGCCCATTCTAACTGTAACACCCAATTAAAATATATCCTGTATATCTTAGTGGTTCTCCTCAGTTTTCTTCTGCTTAAAGTCCTTCAAATTAAAGTACAGTCAGCATCATAAAATAACCTTATTTTCCTTGTAAGCACTTTTCATTTCCTCACGCTTTCAATTTTTTGTTGTTTCTATTTTTCTAAAGGAGAAAACAACTTTTGTCATTCTGTATGCGAGTGAGTTTTAAAGATGTTTTTCCCAGATTCTCATGAGTAGCTTGATTTCTTGCCCCCTGATTTCAGTTATATTTTAAGTATTTTATGTATGTTACAGTTTCTAAAGGAGCAGCATATTTAAAAAAAAATGAATCTGTGGTGTGTTTTCTTGTTAATTGGTGGTAAAATCTTAATGAACACTGTATCTTGTCAGTTTAGCAGTTGTTCAAGCTTCATGTCTTTTAACAAAACACACTATGGAGTGAACCACTTCTTTTTAAGCAGAGAAGAGCCTTTATGTTTTTCAATTCCCTCTTTTTTTTTTTTCTTTTAATAGAAAACCCATGCAGCATGTTACATAAATGATTTCTTGGACTGGCAAGAAAAAGGGAAGGATTTTTTTCTATTACAGCAAATCTGTACTTAGGCTCATAAGTAAGGTGTCTGAAAGGTAATTGCCAGGGCTCAACAACTGTCCTGAAGTCAGTCATTGATGTGAATGACTAATGATCTCACTTCTGCTTTTTCCACTCAAGAAGTTGTCTTTTTTTGTATGGACACATAGAGTATGTGAAACAAATACTTGAGGTGTCCTGACTCAGGTTGGGAATATTGAAAAAGTTACATCACTAGCTGATGGCTGCTGCTTTTCTACCTCTGTGGGGTTTCTCCTCAAGTCACAACCCATTGTATTAATTACAAGTTTTTAACTACTTGGTGGTTGGAGTGATGCTTCTGCCAATCCTAGCACTTTTATCACAGGCATCCTATCTTTGGCAGAAATGCAAAGTGGATAGCCAAAGGCATGGTTAGCATAAAACTATTTCTGATCAGTAGATGCCTGCCAAAATGTTATGTATAGCTGCGAGCAAACAAAGTATAGTACTCTTTCCTGGTACGAAGCTTCTCGCATCTCTCAGAATCATGACTTTTAGTCCCACCCCTCACTTATGACATCATCTTTCTTCACCACCTCAGTAATGGTCTTTTCAGATTCACAGGAATATAATGTTCTTTGGGGTAGTGAAGGGATTCAATTAAAAGTTTTTATCAACTGGGGACTTTTCCTGGCTGCTGTACAAACCTTAATCTGTGATTTGATACATGACTAATTTCAGGCTTATCGCAATTAAGCCATATAAATAATAAAGTGAGGAAAAATTTGTGGCCTAGGTTTCTGCTTCATTGACTTCCATAACACTACAGGGTTTGGCCATAGATGGAGTATTCACTTTGCATCTGCCAGGGTAAATGTGAACAAAAGCTTATGGTTCTAAATTTGCGCACTCTTAAGACTCCCCAGAGCTTGTGCTGTGAGTTGTCTGGCATTTGAACGCGGATGATTTAAAAGTACCTTTCCTCAGACTCACCTGGCTTGTTCTTTTGCTGACTGCTTAGTCAGACCACACTACTAGTGCTCAATTTTCAGATACAGAGATACAGATTTAGTTGCTTAATATTGGCCTCCGGTCTGGAAATTGGTGGTGCTATATATGCAAATGATTATCAAATCTGGATATTTGACTGTTTCATGCAGGAGTCTTTGTGCTGAAATAACATGAGGGAGCAGTTTATTCCACGCTATTTATCATTTTGTTAAAATAAGTAAGCTATGGCTAACTGGTAATGCATGCAGCAGACTTTTGATGCTTAGTGCATTATTATTTTGAGACTTTAGCTTTATTGTTACATAAGTTATTGCAATTCTAGATACTCTCCAGCACGTGAAAGACAGCAAACACATTGTTGTGTATCACAAGGGCCGTTACTTCAAAGTGTGGCTGTACCATGATGGTAGACTGCTGAGACCCCGAGAAATTGAACAGCAGATGCAAAGAATTCTTGATGATGATTCAGAGCCTCAGGCTGGTGAAGAGAAGCTAGCAGCTCTTACTGCAGGAGATAGGTATGGTGGTTATTATTTTTTAAATTAATTTTAATATTTAGAAATAGTTGCAGAACGTATTAATTGAGTAATGGCTTTGGAATTTTAAAATAGTTTGCAGTCAGTTGATTATACCTTGATCACTGATTTTGTACGTTGCTAACATGTAACAGCTCTTCAGCCATTTGTAACTACATGGAGTTCAAAGTAATTTTGCAGGGCAACCCTGTATACCGCTTACCTATGACAATTGGTTTGATTGTGGTTATCATAAGAGTTGTAATTGGAAGCTTTACAGTATTATGCATATTGCATTACTTGATTTTTATCTACTCTGGGGTTCACTGACATTTAAAAGAATAACTTAAAAATTAAAATTGAGAATGTGGCTTCAGTAACTTACTCTGTATTCATGAAGCAGTATTGTGGGTTGAGTGACACAGGACTAACTTATCTTCTAATGCTGGGGAGAACTCCACTTTTAGAAGACTCTAGTGTCTGAATTTGTGGAAATATTTACTTTCTAGCCACCTAGGCTATGTGGGATTCAAGGTCTCGGTGTTTTCAGGCCCTGCCAGGTGCAGGGATGAGGAGGAGTGAGGCCTCGGCATTCGACTCTGGCTGGCCAACAGGATTATTTTATATGATGAACGTTACATTTGATATAAATTAGAAAGTTTGCCACATAGTTTCTCTCTCCCTTGATGGCGGCGGTCCAGAGAACTCCTTGCCCTGGTGTGGGACCCCTGAGCCCTTCCCTTCCTCCCGAAGCCATAGAACTCTCAGTGTCCAATACTTGCTGTCTACTTCTGGGAGTGCACAGCTTCCTACGAATAGAATTGGCCAAGTATAATCCTTGTATATTGTGTATTAGTGTTGGGATCAATACTGGTTCTTTAGTATTATTGTTATTTATTTAGTCTTATCCTATTAATTCTACTTATATTTCAACCTTCGTGTTTCCTTGTTCTCCCCATAGTTGATTCTGGACAAGGGAGAGAGCAAGCTGTGGGCTTTAATGTACTTTATTACTAGCAGTTCTTCCTTTCTCTCTCTTTATGCTTTAAAACAAATGAAATGTTTTTTCATTGAGAAAACCACATAAATTTTATAAATAGACGTGGTACAACTATACAGAAATTACATTGTTCAGGACTGACTTCAGATGTGTTTCAGGCATTTACCATGGACAGCTGTCCAGAATCTGAGGTTTGGGTGTTACAAAAACGGATATTAATATCTGTTGATTGTTTTTATTGATATTACTTTTTTCCATATAATAGACATTTTCTTTTGTTCAGTTATAAACATAGATGTTCTGTATTATACATATTGCATGCCACAAATGTTGAATTTCTGAGGATTAAGCTTCACACGTGTGATATGTTGAATTGATTCTTAGGATTACATCGTACGTGTATTTTCATAACGTTTCACTGCTGATATAGTTTAAATGCAATGAAAGTACTTGCCTCAACTTTGATAAAAGTAGGAGGAATGTCTCATAGTGACCATAAATGTGATAAAACTTTGACAAATTCATGTAATGTGGCTATAAACCAAATTCTTTTTGCAGAGTACCATGGGCTAAAGCTCGACAGGCTTATTTTAGCCGTGGAAAGAACAAGCAGTCCTTAGATGCTATTGAAAAAGCAGCATTTTTTGTGACACTGGATGACACCAATCAAGGGTACAGGAAGGAAGATCCAGTGAAGTCACTGGATGCATATGCAAAATCCTTAATACATGGCAGATGTTATGACAGGTACGGTATTGACTCTGTGGAAAATGCCTTCTCTTTTAGACTTTCACTAATTCACATGGCTAATACATATGAATTATTGACTTATAAGCTGCTAAATTTTGTGGAATCACAGAATGGTTTGGTTGGAAGGGACCTTCAAAGATCACCTAGTCCCCCCCCTTGCCATGGACAGGGACATCTTTTGCTACATTGGATTGCTCGAAGTCTGTCCAACCTGACCTTGACACTTCCAATGATGGGTTATCCACAACTTCTCTTGGAAATGTGTTCCAATGTCTTACCAGCCTCACTGTAAAAATCTAAAACCAAATCTAAATCTAGCATCTTTCAGTTTATAACTATTGCCCCTTGTCCTGTCACTACAGGCCCTTTTAAAAGGTCTCTCAGTAAGTCCTCTTTATGTATTGAAAGTCTTGCAAGAAGGTGCTCCAGAGCCTTCTCCTCTCCAGACTGAACAACCCCAACTCTCAGCTTTTCTTCATGGGAGAGAAGTTTCAGCCTTCTGACCATTTTCACGGGCCTCTCCTGGACCCCCTCTAAAAGGTCCATCTCTGTCTTGTACTGGTAGGCCCGGAGCTGGATGCAGTATTCCAGGTGGGGTCTCACGAGAGCAGAGTAGAGGGTGAGAGTCCTCTACCCTTGACCTCCCACCTGCGCTGCTTCTTATGCAGACCAGGACATGCCTGGATTTCTGGGTTGCAGGCACATGTTGCTGACTCATGTCTAATTTTTCATCCACCAGTACCCCAAGTCCTTCTCTGCAGGACTGTTCAATCTGTTCATCCACCAACCTAGTGATACTGGGGATTGCCCCGACTTAAGTGCAGGACCTTGCGCTTGGCCTTGTTGAACTTCATGAGGTTCAAATTTATGTGTATTTATTTAAATAAAATATTATTTAAAAAAATAAGCCAAGAACTAGTGCATTCGAATGTCATTCTTTTGAGAGAGATTAAGTTACCAAATAAAAATGCTTTTGAAATGTACAAAACCATAAAGAAATCTTAATTTCTTTTGTAGGTGGTTTGATAAAACATTCACTCTTATAGTATTCAAAAATGGCAAAATGGGTCTGAATGCAGAACACTCTTGGGCAGATGCTCCTATTGTTGGACACCTGTGGGAGGTAGGTATTTCACAGTTAATGCAGAAGATAATGTGGTATGGTCCAACAGTCCTGAAGATCAGCAGCTACTTTCAGTCCCTTGTATTCATGTGGCTGATGAGTGATTATGGGCCTGTGTCTACAGCAACTACAGAATTAAAACAAACTACAGAATTAAAACAAACAAACAAAAACAACCCCAAAAACAACCAACAAACAAAAAACTACCCCACAACAAAACCCCTCCAAACCCCTTGCTTAAAAGAAAACATTGCTGTCCTTTAAATGTCTTTATTGCATTTTAATGAGCATAGATGTCTTCATAGAAAAGTGATACAGCTCCCCATCTAACTTGTTTATAATATTCTAAATCATTAAGTTGTTGCCTCTTTGATAGGGCATTGTATTTTGCATATATACATGCTCCTGAAGCACTTAAACTTTCTTGTGCTATAAAAATATTTGAAAATACTTTGAGAGTGCACTTTGAGAATGTAAAGAAATGGTACAGGCTTTAACTTTTCCTCTAAGTCATTGTTTAATGAGCTGCAGAATGATATGCTGTTTATCTCTTGTATTTATTTGCAGTTAATGGAATAAATGCACTTTTTCCAGGTTTGTTAATCATTAGTTTATTACTTGAAATCCTACTTTTTTTTTTCATTTTGAAGCTTAAACCCATAAACAGTTACATGACTCAATCACTCAAAACTATATTGGAAACATTAGCTAATTCTGATTTCATTATGTATTTGTGCAAATGGGTCTCAGGTCTGACTGGTAGCCCAGGTAATTTCCTAATTTTATTATATGAGAGTTTCCATGTGTGTAAGAACAAAAAATACTCATTGTATTCCCTAACCAGGGAAGGAAGAAGGCAAAACTGATTTGAAATTGACGTCACGGTGCAGTTAAGACTAGCTCAATGGAAAAGAGTTACTTTGTTTCTTTTAATGAATAAAGTTATATGCTTTAGTTCATATCTCTGTACTTACTATTAATTCGTTCATTTTCTGGTTAGAATTAAGATGACTAAAATAAACTAAGTAGCTAGTAGTTTCATTTCCTAAAATGTTATTGTTGTTAGTTCTTTACAGATTGTCTGTTTTTAGAATAGAACAGTTTAAACTTTCTTTCATAGCTGGCATGTTCTGACAACTAATGAGAAAACTAAATTAAAATAAGAGATGAGAAATATATATGTAGAAAATGCAATAGTTTTTTCCAGCTTTTTCTTTCCATACTGAGCAGATTCAAACCACTTGATGATTCTGTATTTTCTAATATTTTTCTTTTCCTTGAGAATGTTGTTTGAAATCTTGTAAGAGAGCGCCTTTTCTTTCTGTTGTTCAAGTTGTATTGTTCATCTTGGAAACATTCTACTTCCTCACCCAAGAGCTCTAGTGCACATATAAAATAAACAGCAGTTTTGAGTGGGATGCAAATCTTAAAATTATTAAATTCTTGCAGGGATGTGCACTTAGTCCGAAATAAACTGTTTGTCGATGAACAAGTTTTGACAGGTAACAAACTTGCAGAAATTGTCTAAAATCTAAATTGAACAAAGGTTGTGAAATCTAAGACTCTAAGATTGACTCCTTTTTTACTACTAGTAAAGTTTGAGGTGGGTTTTTATTTGGAATATTTTGGTTAACTCAATAGCATCTAACAAAATGCAGCAGTGTGATTGAATAGGTCTTTGTGCATATCTGGTATTCTTCCCACTCAGAGCACAAGTAAAAATGCCTTAAAATAAGAGGTAAAACAGAAAGCTTCACTTGCATCTGGTTTCAGTATTTGGAAATGGATTGTATGCTGTATTTCACTGTGTACTGAAAATGGGTTATATTGATTTCACAATGAAATCCTAGTTCCACATTGAATGTGTTGCAATTCTGAAGAGGTATCATTCTTTGCAGAATGTAATGGCAACTGAATATCTTGAACTGGGCTATTCAGAAGATGGGCATTGCAAAGGAGATACCAATCAAAATATTCCTATTCCTACAAAACTACAGTGGGAAATTCCAGAAGAAGTAAGTACAGAACAGCTAGTGCTTTGAGGAATAAGCTCCTCTTTTCCTAAGCAGTCAAATAGTTTAAGTAATTACTGATAACACTATAAATCAGCCTTAAATTCATTTGACTCCTGTAGGATGTGTGTTTCATGTGTGGATGTTACTCAGTTTACTTAAAAAGATAACATGGTTTTAACATCACTCTTCAAAAATTCTGTCTGGGAAATGCCATCTTTTTACTAGAAACTTTCTTTGTTGGCAACATGTCAAAAATAAGTGGCCACCTATTTTAAATAGTAATGAAAATGAAGAACAAGTTGCTGAGGTTTCGTTACTACTGTCAAAACAAATGCTATCGTGTAATAGTTCCTTGAGATTAGCTGTCTTTTTTTGTGTTTGAAATTCATTTGTATACATGTATATATATGTATATGTATATATAATTTGTATACATGTCTAATAAGGTCTGGTTTTTTAAACATTTTTTTTCCTGAGTTCAAGACAAACTTACATCACCTATTTGGATTTTAATTTTGGATTAAAAGGTGATATGTTTAATTAAGCATGTGTGGCAGGTGGGAAGCCACAAAACTCTTGCGATTTTATCTCTGTGGGTCATTTCATGTTCTAGTGATCTGAACAGTCTTAATGCTGGTGTCTTTAAAGTGTAATTTTTGGACTCCAAATGTGTATTGACGTAAAACTTATTTTGTATTAGCTTTTTGAATTTTGACTTTCTGGCAAAGATACCTTCTCTTTCTCCAAAGGGGGATTGTTTAGATAATGATGTTCCTGGCATGCAAAAAGGCAGCATTTCTTATTTATCAATTAAAAATACTTGCCTTTTTTCAGTAGTTCTCTGAAATGCCATCAACTGTGTGCACGTGCATATATGTTTATATAGATATTTATTTATTTATTTTAGTGCCAGGAAGTGATTGAGAGGTCTCTGAGCACTGCCACAGCTCTGGCAGATGATGTGGACTTCTGCTCATTTTACTTTGATACTTTTGGAAAGGGACTAATAAAGAAAGCAAAAACCAGCCCTGATGCCTTCGTGCAACTTGCCCTGCAGCTTGCTCACTATAAGGTAAGAACGAATTGTTTCTGGCTTATAGAATCTCATTAAATTGGGTATAGCATGTTTGTGCTTAAAACATGTGACTGTGTAAAGTACTTTAGAGTAATCTTGCTCTGCTGTGCAAGGTTATTAAAGGCATTCAATGGAAATTGGCAGAAACTCTAAACACTTTGCTACCTGGAAATTAATTGTTCCAAGGTTGTCATATTGACACTTGTGCATATTTTTCTCTTCTGCTTAGTTGGCCTATCCCTAGGTATTTTTGAAGTTGAAAGAAGTAGGTATGAAACTTCTAGTAGCCCTGTTTATAATGGGAACAATATTAAACTCCTAACAATTGGATTAACAGAAACACCTGCCTGTGTTTTCTTCTGTTAGTTCATCTTTTCTATAGCGTGCTTTCAGAAAACACCAGTGTAGTGACATGTGTGTTTTTCATTTTGCTTTCTAGTTGTCACTATTGAGATGCTGTTATATTTTTTCTTTCTTTTTTTTTTTTTTTTTTTTTTTTACAAGCATCCAGATTTCCTGGCTGCTACTGCCACTTACAGCCTTTCTTACCATTGGTTAGGGTAGCTACATTGCAAATACTCTGATTACCCACCCATCTCTTCTATTTTGAACACACATCCTCTTAATCTAAAACAGAACAGACTTCTACAGACTGTTATGATGTATATTTTAGACAGGTAAAGTTGCTAACATATATTAGATAAAATTCTATTGTTTGGCAATTTTTAATCTGTAGATTGTGCACATCTACAGGAAATATGGAAGCCACACTTCCTGGATTTTGCAGACTGTGTTCAGTTCTCACATTCTTGAAAATATCCACACTGGCATGCATCTCCATGGTATTAAAGTTTCAACTGAAAATATTTTTAAGGGTGTTAGGTTTTCTTGATTACTTACCACAGCTGTGTTAGTTAGGAAGCCACTGAACTTTCACATAGGTTTTTGATAGCCTCTCAGCTTCTGTTGTAAACTGAAAAAGACTGAATATAAAGTGCAGAGGGTAGTCCTTGCTAGTTTAGTTATCTTACTAGCATTTATCAAATCCTGCTACTAATTTAATTTTTCCCTTTATTGTCTTTAAGTAAGACTGCTAATGGTGGGCCACTAAAAACTTAATGTTGAGTTTAATTTGTGGAGTGATTACTTGATTACTTGTGCTTACATTAAACTGTTGATTAAGAGAGGCTAAGTCTGGCTAAACTTCTTAGTTCTTATTTTTCCCTTTTCAAGGACATGGGAAAATTCTCTTTAACATATGAAGCCTCTATGACGCGCCTGTTCAGAGAAGGCAGGACCGAAACTGTTCGTTCATGTACTGTTGAATCATGTAATTTTGTTCGAAGCATGGAAGACCCAACTGAAAGTGTAAGATCACTCTGGTATTGCCTTATAAAATCCATGATTCTATGAATCTGCAAGAAAATAAATAAATGTTTTTCTCCCTCCTCTTTCTGGAAGTTCTATTTAGGTAAAATCCCCCTGGATTTCTCAATATGCTGTGCTGGGAGCTGTGGTCAGACACAACCCAAGTCTGGAAATCCAGCCATGTCAGCATGTCATACATAACTGTGTGGCACAGCTACTCTATGACTACCCTGTGTATAGAAAGTAGTTTTGACATAGTCCTAATGCCAGTATCTGTAAGGATCATCAAGCCCAACTCCCTGCAGGACAACCTAAATCATATGACTAAAAGCATTGTCCAGATGCTCCTTGAACTGTGACAGGCTTGCTGCCCTGACTACTTCCCTGGGGTGCTTGTTCCAATGGCTGACCACCCTTTCAGTGAAGAACTTTTTCCTAATGTTGAATCTGAATATCCCCTGATGCAACTTAATTCCATTTCCTTGTTTCTGATCGCTGGTCGCTGGAGAGAGGAGATCAGCACCTCCCCTCCCCTGCTCCTCTTGAGAAAGTTGCAGGCTGTGATGAGGTCACCACCCAGCCTTCACTTCTCTAAGCTGAACAAGCCAAGTGACCTCAGCTGCTCCCCATAAGTCTTGCCCTCAAGGCCTATTGCTGTCTTGGTTGCCCTCCTGTGGGTGGACTCCAGTAGTTCAGTGTCCTTCTTATATTGTGGCACCCAAAGCTGCACACAGTATTTGAAGTGGGGCCGCAACAGTGCAGTGCAGAGTGGGACAATTGCCTCCTTCAGCCAGCTAGCTATGCTGTGCTGTGTACACCCCAGGACATGGTTGGCCCTTCTGGCTGACAGGGCACACGCTTGACTCATATTCAACTTGCCATCAACCCAAATCCCAGTTCTCTTCCTGCAGGGCTGCTGTCCAGCCTGTAGTCCCCTGTTTGTAGGTACAATCAGGATTACCTCGTCCCAGGTGCAGAGTCTGGCACTTGCTGTGGTTAAATTTCATACTGTTAGTGATTGCCCATCTCTCTAGTCTATCCAGATCAGATCTCTCGGTAAGGCCTCTCTTCCCTTGAGGGAGTCCACAGCTTCTCCTAATTAAGTATCATCAGCAGATTTACTTAATGTATGTTCAACTCCTGCATTCAGATACTTTATAAAAACAGTACAGAGCACTGGCCCTAAAATTAAGACCTGGGGAGCCCCACTGGTCACTGGCTGCCAGCCTGATGTAAACCCATTTATTAGAACTCTTTGAGCCCAACCTGTCAGCCCATTGTTCACCCAATGTATTATGGATTTGTCTAGTTTTTTGTGCAGAAGGATACTGTGAGAGACAGTTATCAAATGCTTTGCTAAAATAAAAAAAGAAACCCCACTTCTGCTGGCTTCCCTTGGCCAACTAGATGGGATGACCTTGTCATAAAAGGAAATGAGGTTAGTTAAGACTTTCCGTTCTTGAACGTGTGTTGGCTTTGACCAATGACTACACTATCTCTCCGTTGTGTTTCAGTAACTCCCAGAATGGCTGTCTCCATAATTTTGCCAGGCACTGAATTGAGACTGACAAACTTCTTTCTTAACCTTTTTGAAAACTGGGACAACATTTGCCAGCCTCCACTTGCCTGGGACCTCTCCAGATTCCCAAGACCACTGAACAATAAGGAGAGAGGTCCCATGATAACATCAGCCAGCTGTTTTTAGTACCCTGGGATGAATCCCACTGAACCTCATAGGCTTATGTGGCTCCAGCTGGAGCAGCAAGTCTCAAGTTCAGAGCCAGCTGGGAGTTTGTCATCCCCCCCAGTCACAGTCTTCCAACACAGGGCTTCAGGTGTCCCAGGGCTGTTCATCAGTGTTAAAGACAGAGGTGAAGACATCTCTGCTTGGTCTACAACACTATTTGTGAGGAGCCCTTTTTGTTGTCCTTCACATTACTTACATTACCAGCTTGAACCCTAATCAAGCTTTGGCTGCGCAAATTTTCCCCCTACAGTGGCAAAGAGAATCTCTGTAGTCCTGTGTTTCCTGTCCTTGGTTCCAATGTCCATACCTTTTCCTTTTCCTCCAAAGTTCTAGAAGAAGATCACTGCTAAGCCAAGCAAGCCGCCTTCCCTGTTTGCTTGACTTCTGTCACTTGTGATTTGCCTGCTCACAAGCTCCTAAGAGAAGGCTTTTAAAAAATGACCAGCATTCATGGTCCTCAGTGTCTTCAGCGTTGTCAATTTGCCTTCCAAAATGGCTGCTGTAGTTCCAGCTTTTCTTAAATCATGTTGAGACTTGCTCTTCTGTAGCCTTTTAAGACCAGTTTCTCTAGAAACTAAATATACAATGTGGTAAACTTGAATTGTAATCCTGTTTGATTCTAGTGTTAGATCACACATTGTGCACTGTTTACAGCAGGTAATAGTTGATACTTAATTATACCTGAAATTGAATACATGAGGTTGAAAAGCCAGAGGACGCTAGTATTTGGTGTTAGTTGCATGCATTGTCTTGTACTTGACCCTTAAGTCCTCTAGGCTTGTGAGCCATTGCTGTAACTTAGTTTCTGCACCTTCAGATAAGTGAACTGGGTAGAGAATGATTTTTTTCTTCATCTGTTTTTTCATTGTTAGAATGAGAATAAGCTTAAGTTCTTTCGGCTTGCTTCTGCCAAACATCAGCACCTATATCGTCTCGCCATGACTGGTGCTGGCATTGACCGCCATCTGTTTTGCCTTTATGTTGTGTCCAAGTACCTTGCTGTAGATTCTCCTTTCCTTAAGGAAGTAAGTGACTCTTATTGATAACTCTTAATTACAGTAAATAATCCTTTGTTTACTTAGTGTTTTGTGGTATCTGCTTACATGCTTGTAGAACTCTGGTTTTCCTAAGAAAAAAAGTAAGAGTTTAGCTAGCATTGCTTAATGTCTGCTGGTAGATTACAAGTTAGTTTCATTTCACTTTATGTATACACTTATTAATAGTTCTGTAGTAATGCTTTCTGTGAGCTTTGTAGTCTACTACATGTTATTAAGAATTGCAAGATACAGTCAGTATTACAAAAAAAGTGTATTGGCTGCTTGTGGTTTTTATGTATTTTCAAGGCTATGTGTTTTCTCTCAAGAATGTTCTTTTGGAACTGTGACAAAATCACTTTCTTTTAAGTTACTGTGAGTTAAAGGAGCTGTGTGTTGGGATTTGTTATTTTTTTTAATGCACAACATTATTGTCACTGTTTATTACTGTGACAAATGCTTTATTGCTTAAAATAAATTTTAGGGTTGGGTTTTATAAAAGTGTAATTATCTTGTACTTGTTCATGTTTTCTGATTTAATATAAAACGTGTTCAAGCTTGCCTCCAAATTAAGCTATTCACATTTGTCTGCTTGCCCTCCTAATTGTGAGTAGTGGCTAAGTCAAGAATAAAACAACTTTCTACAGCTTTTGCAGACTTTCAAGATCCATGTGTATTGTTAGAGATTTTGCAAGCTTCTAACTTAATGTAGTATGTTACTGGGATTTGAATATGGCCATTAATTATCTTGTTGTTAACACCTGTCATACAGAATTTACAACTGTAGGCCAGATTAATCTTGTATATTATACTTGTTTGCATCTCTTTCATATCTCAAAGGTTTTGTCAGAGCCTTGGAGGCTGTCAACGAGTCAGACACCACAGCAATACATTGATCTAAAGAAGAACCCTGAAATGTTATCCTGTGGCGGAGGATTTGGACCAGTATGTTTGCTAAATACAAGTACCCCTTTAAAGACAGGTCTATTTTGAATATGCCAGTCTAAAATTCTCAGATCTGTGATACTTTAATGTGTTTAATGCTTTCCCATGATGTGAATGTGCTCAGAAAAATCTGCATTGCCTCTTTCTCCTATCCCAGTACAAGAATCAATTATTCTTAAGGGAATACACAGTTACAAATGTGGTACAGGGTTCCATAGCAGAGAGATCTGATAAAGTGGAGGCTTTTATCACATTACCTGTGACCAGAGCTTCTGTGCGTCAGGCTGTCATTACAGTGACAAATGACTTATTACTTAAAGTAGACTGTCAGGTTGGGATTTGTAAAAGTAGTTATATTTGACTTGTTATTTATATTAACTGATTAATTAAAAGACGTGTTCATGCTTTGCTCCAAATTAAGCTACTCACATTATTCTGCATGCCTGCCCAAGTGTGAATAGTGGCTAAGTCAAGAATTATACCACATTCTACAGCTTCTGTAGACTTCCAAGAAATTAGTGTATTGTTAGAGATTTTACAAGCTTCTGACTTGCTGTAGTATTTTACTGGGATTTGAATGTGGCCATCGATGATAATTGTTGCTAACGAGATCTGGTAAACAGACTTTATGGGGCCATCGACTAGATTAATCTGTTTTGAAAAAGCATGTCTATTGAAAGAACAATGAGAGGAATCACGGGACTGCTCTTTGCCACACGGAATTTGTGATGACAAGTACAATGTATTTTGGTTGGTTTGTCAAGCTGCAAGTTGTTTTTTGTGTGGTTTCTTCTCTTTTATTAATTTGTTTATTCATGTTTCTAATACGCCTTTCAGTAGTTCTTGAAGTTGGAATGAGTTTTAATTGCAGTATCAAGGAAGCCTGGCTATTGCAATGCTGCTCATTCATGAGAAACTGGCTTGTGCTCCAGCAGATTATAAAGGCAGTATTTAGAAACCCCAAAAAAGTGTGATTTTGCAGTAGGATAGTTTTTGGCTGCAGAAATTTCTAACACTTTTTTCCTTTTGTTTTTCCTAATGCTACATTAACTGCTCCCTTCTTACTATTTCTTCAGTCCTTTAATTTCCTTCTTTCAGTTGTCTGCCTTTCCAAATAACCCGGCTTACATTTCCCTTCATAATTTCCTGTATCCTTACAAAAGCTGTTCTTTGGTTTGCTGAAGTAGCCCAGAGATACAGTACATCGTGCTTATTATGTGTATGTGTTGTTAGTTGGTTTTGTTTGGGTTTTTTTAAACATGCTGTAGAATTTAGCCCTGTAGCACTAATGGAGAGAAGACTATCAGGCTGCTTAGCAGCGGTGGCAGCAAAGAGGTTACGATCCTTTGGGTTAGGAAAGAGAGGAAGGAGGTTGGCAGCAAGTTAGTCTATATTTACTAGTCATACTTTCAATATAACATCAGACAATATAGTCTGATATATAGTCATATAGTCATACTATCAATATAACAGGGGACAGGTAATGCTGCTAATGTTGAAATGAGACCAGAGCTCTGCTCGTGATACAGGTGTTCAAAATTGTATCTTTGCTGTAGAGTTGGATGACTGTCTTAGGGCAAGTTTTCGTAATACGAGGCTTGTATACTCTGTATTTGTGTTTGTTTAGATCTGCAGTGATCCCATGAAATAGGACGTCTAGGTATACAACTGAATTATTTTATTCCTTTCTACTTAAACACTTTCTACTGTAGCTGCTTAGGACCAGACCTTGATAGGAAAAGGTCTTTGAACAAGTATTCTATTCTGTAATACTAAAGCTGGGAAATGTTACAGACATATATTCAGAAAATGTTAATTCCGTGCACTTCAGATAAGACTAGAATTCTTGCCTAAAGTGGAATCTTCAGAAATGATGCATTAAATGTGGAAGCTTAATTTTTGTTTGAGGAGAAATTGCAGCTGATTTCAAAAACTGCACAGTAAGAATTGTGTAGTTATATATAAGATAATGTAGGAGTGGAAAGAAAAATACAAAGTTCAGAACTTGTTTTTTCTCTTCTTTCTCCCCCTAGGTGGCTGATGATGGTTATGGTGTTTCTTATATTATCTTGGGTGAAGATGCCATCCATTTCCATGTCTCCAGCAAAATATCTTGTTCTGAGACGGTGAGAGTCAGTCCTTTCCTTTGGTTTAGTAAATCTGTTCTGATATCTGTTTATAAAACTGATCCAGCCGTTATCTAAAAAGCGTAGTAGGACTTGCAGCATACAGTTATGTGGTTTTAATTTCTCAACATATGCTTTTTTTGGTTTTGTGTTGGTTTTTTTTGTCTTCACCTCTATAAATTTAATAGCTTTATGAACCAAGGAAACAAGTGAAATATTCTATTTCACTTATCCTTTCATAAGCATAAAGAAAGTATTTGGCCCAAGGTCATCTTTACACATGAGCAGTTTCCTGGAACTCATGTAAAATGACTCATATCTGTCCCATAAACAGTGAGATGGGTGTCTCCTGTTTTTTATTGCAGTTTTGCTTTGATTTGTCTCTGGCTGCAGTTGTAAAGATAGAGTAAAATGTATGCTCCCTATTATTTAAATCTTCTTGGTTTAAATAATACTGAAAGAAGCTGGCCCGTAAGTTGTAATCTGTGCTTGAGAAACATAATTAATCAAAAAACTTATTAGACTAACACCTGTTATTAGAATGTAGTAGATGTCATCTATTCAGTGTCCTGCTGTTGCAGAGGCCTGCTTGGAGAGCGCTTCAATTCATCTTTCCCCTTTTAGATTTTTTATGACTTAATAAACATGCTGAGTTTGTTCAGGATTACATAGCTGAACTAGTTTTCCTCTTTTGACCTTAACTTGCCCGAGAGATCTTGGTGCCTTTGGTTAATCATTAAAAATTAGGAAATAAGTTTTCTCATAGTTCAAGTTGTTCTTCAGGTGCCTGTTAGCTTGTACTTTAAATTTCACGGTATTTTTTACTTAGTCAAGTCAAATGTCTATATAGAAAAGGCAGCATTTCATGTGCATGGCCTTGGTATTAGTAGAGTCTTTGTAGTAGGTCCTGTAATGGAGCTAATAATTTATATTTTTAATCTTAATTTCTTCCTTGTACCACTCATCTCACGCTTAGAATGAACAGAACAAGTTCATAGCTTATTTAGACTTAGGTAATTGTGATTTCCATTTTCAATACTTTGTTATTTTTCAATGGCAAAAGATGCAGGATTCTGATAGGAACCCAAATACGAAATATTTTTTTGCTCGTCTAGGTCCTTGGAATCATAGAATCTTCATGGTTGGAAAGGACCTTTGAGATCGAGTCCAACCATACACACACAAAAACCCCCTACAGTCTCTGCCGCTAGAGCATGCCCTGATATGCCAAATCTATATGTTTCTTAAATACCTCTAGGGATGGTGACTCAGCCACCTCCGTGGCCAGGCTGTTCCAGTGCCTGACCACTCTTTCAGTAAAGTACTTCTTCCTAATATCTAATCTAAACCTCCCTTACCGCAACTTCAGACCACTTCCTCTGGTCCTGTCATTATTCACTTGGGAGAAGAGGCCAACACCCACCTCTCTACAACCTCATTTCAGGTAGTTGTAGAGGGCAGTGGCATCTCCCCTCAGCCTCCTCCAATTTAAACATGCCCAGTTCCCTCAGCCTCTCCTCATATGACTTGGTCTCCAGACCCCTCACCAGCTTGGTAGCTCTCATCTGGACACGCTCCAGCACTTCAATGTCCCTCTTGTGCAGAGGGGCCCAGAACTGAATGCAGTACTCGAGGTGAGGCCTTGCCAGTGCCGAGTACAGAGGCACAATCATTTCCCTACTCCTGCTGCCCACGCTATTGCTGATACAGCCCTGAATGCTGTTGGCCTTCTTGGCCACCTGGACACACTGCTGGCTCATGTTAAGCTGTCTGTCCACCAGCACCCCCAGGTCCTTTTCTGATGGACAGCTTTCTAGCCACTCTTCCCCAAGCCTGTTGCATTGCTTGGGGTTGTTGTGACTGAAATGCAGGACCCGGCACTTGGCCTTATTAAACCTTATACAATTGGCCTTGGCCCATTGATCCAGCCTGTCCAAGTCCCTCTGTAGAGCTTTCCTACCCTCAAGCAGATCAAGCAAATTTATTGAGGGTGCACTCAATCCCCTCATCCAGATCATTGATAAAGATATTAAACAAAACTGGCCCCAAAACTGAGCCCTGAGGGACACCACTGGTGACTGTCCACCAAGAAGGTTTCACCCCATTAATCGCAACTCTCTGAACATGGCCATCCAGCCAGCTTTTTACCCAGAGAAGAGTNAGAAGGCATTAAGTATCTCAGCCTTCTCCTCGTCCTTGGTTGCAACTTTCCCCCCCACATCAGTCAGGGGTGGAGACTCTCCCTGACTCTCTTTTTGTTGATGTATTTATAAAAACTTTTTTTGTTGTCCTTTATGCTAGTGGCCAAGTTGAGCTCCAGCTGGGCTTTTACCTTCCTAATTTTTTCTCTAACCTAACGAGATCTCTGTAACTCTTCCTGAGTTGCCTGTCCCTTCTTCCAAAGGTGGTAAACCCTCCTTTTTTTCCTAAGTCCCATCAAGAGTTCCTTGTTCATCCATTTTCCCTGCCCTTCAATCTTGCAACATTTGGGGACAGCCTGCTCCTGAGCTTTTAAGATTTCCTTCTTGAAGAGCATCCAGCCTTCCTGGACCCCTTTGCCCTTCAGGACTGTCTTCCAAGGGACTCTCTCAACCAGTGTTCTGAACAGGCTAAACTCTGCCCTCTGGAACTCCAAGGTGGAGATTTTGCTAAACCCCCTCCTTACATCACTATGAATTGAAAACTTGACCATTTCATGATCACTAAACCCAAGGTGGCCTCCGACCACCATATCTTCCACTAGTCCTTCTCTGTTTGTGAACAGTAGCTCTAGCGAGGCAACTCCCCAGTGGGCTCACCTACCAGTTGTGTCAGGAAGTTATCTTCCATGCACTCGAAGAACCTCCTAGCCTGCCTGCTCTCTGCTGTGTTATATTTCCAGCAGATATCCATCAGGTTGAAGTCTCCAAGCAGAACAAGGGCCGGTGATTGTGAGACTTCAGCCAGACGCTTATAGAATACTTCATCTGTCTTCTCATCCTGGTTGGGTAGTCTATAGCATACTCCCAGCACAAGATCTCCCATATTTGCCTTCCCCTTCATCCTTACCCATAAACACTCGACTTTATCATCACTGGAATCTAGCTCTATACAATCAAAACACTCCCTAATGTACAGAGCCACATCCCCGCCTCTTTCCTTGCTTGTCCCTTCTGAAGAGCTTATTGCCATTCATCGCAGCATTCCAGTCATGACAGTCATCCCACCACGTTTCTGTGATGGCGACTACACCATAGCTGTCCTGCTGCACAGTGGCTTCCAGCTCATCCCGTTTGTTGCCCATGCTATATGCATTTGTGTAGATGCACTTGAGCTGGGCTACCGATTTCACTCCCGTCCTTGGCCCCTTATCCCTAGGCTCATTACTAGTGGGCTTGGTTTTATCCCCTCCCCGCTTCGATTCTAGTTTAAAGCCCTGCCCATGAGCCTTGCTAACCGTTGGCCTAGTACCCGTTTCCCCATTCTTAGCGAGCAGGCCCGGTGTCCTGTAAATCAAACTGTGATCATGGAACCCAAACCCCTGCTGTATTGGTAATACACTTTCTGAACTATCTTTTGTTTTCTGAAAACTAGCTTTTGCAAGATCTTGTATAAACAAAACAATACCAAAACCTGTTATTTTAAATAACAGAATGCTATAGAAGCATCTGATTTCAAAAGGAGATGATCTCAGTTCTGTCTCTGGGAAAGTAAATGCATGATGAAAAATTCATTAGTCAGTAATAGCATAAACCTGGATTAATTTGGCATTAAAATTTTTGTGGTTTAAAATCCCCATTTTATGGTAAAATACATGCTCTAATTCTGTAAGTTCCAAAATAACAAAATGTCAAAAGGTTCCTTCTTTTGTGTAAAAGATAAGTGTTGATTGATTGACTGTACAAGTTTTGTGTTTTGTTTGTTTTTTAAAGGATTCTCATCGTTTTGGAAAAAACATCCAAAAAGCATTGGTTGACATCATGGGTTTATTTAACCATGGTAAAAACTGTACCAACTGATTTGCCTTATTGGTGCCAAGGAATCTCCTGTTTTTGGGATGAGAACTCTTCTGAAGAGTGAATGAGAGCAAGGTTTATCAAACAGTAGCTGGCAAAGAAACTGAGTCAACACCATCTTGATCACCTATGAAAACCTTAGTGTATTGAATGTTTAATTTTTTTTTCAGTAGTTTGGAAGAGTTTATTTCCACAAAGGATGACTTTTGAAATCTTTTATGTTTCTAGGGATGATGTATAGTATGATGCATGAAGTCATGTATATTCTAACTCCTGCAGTTTTCTTTTAATTTGTATACACTTGCTCTTTTTTTACTTAAAATTAGTCTACTTGTATTTCAGAATCCAAGGGATAAAACACACCGTCTTAAATACTAGAAAAAGTTTGATTTGCTATGTATTAATAGCAGAATGTTCTTCAATGTATTTGCTGCTTTACGTCGGTGAATGACAAAACTTGTGGCTGTTTACCTTCATTGGTTTTTGGGTTTTTGGTTTTTTCAAAGGTAATTTCTGTAAAACATACCAAAAAAAACCACCCTGATATAACCCACCGTAACATACCAAGTTGTAGAAATTTCTGGGGTTTGGAAAAAAACCACTGGGTAGGGCTATATTAGGTAGTAAAATGTGTCACATTGTTCTTATTACTTACAAGCATTTTTGCCACATTGTTGATTTTATTTCCATCTAAATAAATGGACCTGTGTGCTTGTTCGTGCGAGTGCCTTAGAAAGGAGAGATCCCAAACCCAGGAAAAAAGGCTTATGCTGGGAGTTGGGTTTACATTGTCTTAGTGGTGAAGGAGGTGAAGTATTAGCAATGCAGATCTAGTTTTCAGTAAGTTAGGGTGATTCGGCATAAGTAGATTTGAATATGTTGCCATGTGGTGCAGTTCAGTTTAAAGCTCTAATGAAATGCTGACATCTGAAATGGCAAAGATCAGTCCCCTGAAATGCAGGAGTAACTTTGTTTCAGGCCTACAGATACTCATGTGTTTATTTTGGTGAATGGTTATTTGTGGTCATTTGAGAGAAGAGTTTTTGTGTCCCGGAGAAAGTCAGTTTATTTAAATGCAACCTGTTGGATAGTCTACAAAGCAAGGCTGCCTGTAGAGACTGATCAGCGGCAGTTTGCCTGCTTTCAGCCTGGAAGGACCAGCTACTACATTGCCAACCATCTGCATGAGAAGGGCAAACTGTTAAAGCTGTGGAAAATAACTCCAGAACGGGAAAATCCTGGCCTTCTCAAATCCCTCCTGGGATACACTCTTGGTCGAGCACAGTTTCTGAAGGATACAAGGAGGAAGGGGAAAGCTATTGCACTCGAAATGGAGCGTAATGTTTCCACGTGCAGAAATAAAATGTCTACTACAAATGGAGTAACTTTGTGTGCGATGCTTCTCTTCCCCAGGCATTATAGGTGTGGTTACATTTTACATCCTGCAATGCAGTAAAGTGTACCTGTCAGTGCAACAATTTTTTTTTTTTTTTTTTACTTTTTAAATATAAGGTACATGGTGTTTAGTAATACAGCGAACGCTGCTCCAGAGCTATGCTGATTTTAAAAGGCCTTCGGGCGTTGATATAAAACTTCTCATTAGACTTTGAATGTTTTCTGGCCAGTATTTCTAACTTTCTATGCCTCTTCATGTTTTTTATTTTTCTATTCTGATCAAACTATATTAAAACACCTGCATATGTATGCTAGAGGTGGAAAACCTCAAAGATCCCAGATGCATACCCAAGCAAATGTATGCTTACATAAATGTAAGGGGACCATCACAGGAATTGGCCAAAGACACTCATTATTTGATTAGGTACAGAGTGTGAGAAAGGACTCTTGGAAATAAGCCTTATTGCAGCTGGGAGACCTGGCATTTATCAAACTACTGCAACAATTTTATGTTCTTTTGGAGCTGCAGAAATAATGCACTGGTTTTGTGGGTTTTTTTCTATTGACCACTGACCAATCTGTGGTTAAATTAACATATTAGCTTATAGGGTTTTCTTAAAAAAAAAGCTTAGATTTGACACTCAGGTTTTAAATGTTTCAAGTTTAATTGTAGTTAGTGCAGTTATCAATGCAATTTTACATTCTTGGAGAGTAGGTATAATTGGCACAGAAAGCTGTTTTTTTTATTGTCAGTGTTTTAAACATATTGTGGTGTTAAATGTTTTGTTTTGTTTTTTTTTTTTAATTTGGGATATATCATAATTCCTAAACAGATAAGATTTTATTTCATTTTCTTTAAAATGTCAACAGCATGTAAATAAAATATGCTTTTTGGATGTAAATCTTTGAAATCCACAGTGAATGTAGGCTATTAATAAATAATTAATTTAAATCTTGGTGTTTAATATTGTGTATGTGCAGTAAAACTGCTTGCTTTTTGCTCAGAAGCCATAGGAATGTAACTGAAATTACCTAAATTTGAATGAACCTTCTAGTACAGTGTACTTATAAAGTGAAATGTTCATATTTCAGGAAACTATCAATTTGCTACTAAAACCTTGAATTGCTTATTCTCAATTAGTGATTGGAGAGCTCAAAGTTAGGGTTGAGTACATGGTAAAAGTCAGGTTGGATGATAACAAACTGACCTGTTTAATAAACAGCAGCGTGGAATTGGTGGAATACCTTGACTGCGTTTTCAAAATTTCTTATTTCAGTTATTTGATGCCAGAAATTGAGAGAGCATAAAGTGCATTTAGAGGCTACCATTGTCCAGGATTAACACCATTCCAAACTAAATATTCCTTTTAGGGTTGGGTTTTTTTGAGGGACTAAGGAAGTGCGTGCCTGACCTTGAAAACTGTGCTTCTAATTCAGCCTTTGTACCAATTGTTTTCTCATATAAAATATATTAATTTAAGTTAGGGTTTTTTATCTTGTTCAATTACTTTACATCTATGGTTGGTTATTTACATCCAACACTGTCTCTATTTTCTACCATATTCTGTGACTTCAAAAAATAAAATAAAATTTCACAATTAACACTACTTCGTACAATGTTTAATATCTTTTTTTATCTTCTTCCCAGCTCCCTTGCTGCTGTTTCTGGACTTGTGAAATCATTGCTATTAAGCCCAGTTAGGAACAGTAGTAGCAGTTTATTTTAGCAGTGACTTACACATTTCTTGCTAGTTAATAGGGAATGTGTTAATGAACAGTTTTCCAGGTTCAGTAGAAAGAAGAAACAATAGGTCCTACTTTAGATGAGGTTTTTTCATGAGATCCAAGTGCTGAAATGTTCCTATGAAGCAGTCTGTGTGCACTGGTTTGATCTTTACCGTGAATTATGCATAGAATATGAATGTTAAGGTGGTGGAGGAATAGTTCAGGCACAGAAAGCTAACATTGTTAAAATGTTACTTGCTTTCTTTGAAGATTCCCAATACTTGAAAACACCTTTGAAATTGCATTAAAACTAGGGAATACTTTTGGACAGTTAAAGAAGTTTTTGGTTTGGGGTTTTTTTCTGCTCTTTAAAGATTCATGTTCTGTTTTTTTGAATTGCTATTTAATTAAAAACAAACGAACAACAAAAAACCCATACGAACCCCAACAAATAGATTTACGTGATAGACCATTTCCACAGTCATTTAGCTTACTCCTTTTCTGGATGTTGCAGCCCTCGCTACATGAAAGAAGACAGTTATTTCAATTTCACACTTCCTCTCTTAGAAACTGCTAGTTCCTGGTTGTATTTCAGACATCTCCCACAGAGGCTGGATACTGAAGTTGTAAATTGGTATCTTCAGTCTGAACAGAAATGCTCTATGGAAACTTTCTAGGCACAGAAAATACTGATTTATTTTGGGGGTTTTTTTCCCCTCTTCCCTTTCCCTGTTTTTAAGGATGGCAAGTATAGGATGAACTTTATACTCAGAATATGCTGCTGTAGTTGTACATGATGCATGGGATCAATCAGCTCTGGCTGAGATTAATGAACTCCTGTTGGGAAGTACTGGAAAAAACAACTTAGCTGTTAGATGAAACCTTTGAAAGGGGAGGAGAAAGCGTGGGGTTTCTTTGTTCAGGTTTTTTTTTCCCCTAACTTCCACGGCTGCAAACCTGAGGCAAGCAGGGTTGAAATTTGTAACCAAAAGTGTAAGGAAAAATTGATTCCAGTTTCTTCTTGGATTAATTGTATGGCACCTTATGGATAAAAAGTAGCTTGACAATTTTTGGCGTGCTTTTAGTTGCTGTGGGTTTTTCTAATGCACAAAATTTCCTTAAAATGAAGACGACAATGCATAAAATGAAAAGTTCAGGTTCAATTTCTGTTCTCAAGGAAACCAAATGGCCACAGGTAGTGGCCTGGTAAGTTTGGAGTGTTTTCTAAACTCCGCAATCTTTATGGTGTGTCTCAGCGTGTCAATTCCAAGATTTACATAGTGAGTTGTAGAAAGGGCTCTAAGAGCAGAATGGGTTGAGGTTGGAAGGCACCTCTCCCAGTGCTTGCTCACCCATGTACTGACAAAGTATTTNGCCCGGCCGTTAGGGGCCCGCGCGCTGTCCGTTAACCCCGCTCTGGCTGAAGGGGGAGCCGCCGGCTATGGAGGAAGGTGAATTGCCGGGGGGAAGAGGCAGAGACACGTCCCTCTGCTGAGGACTCGGCGCGGAGGTGTGGGCCCGTCCCTCTCCCTTCTGCCCTGGAAACCCGCGGGGTGATGCGGGAAGCCGGGGCGGGGGGCAGCCGGAGCTGCTGTGAAGGGCTGGTCTCCCAACCCCAGAGCTGGCCCAGGGAGGCCTGAGCCTTCAGGCGGCTGCCGTATCTCAGCCCAGTCAGGGGGACGTGGGTGGTTTGGCCCTCCGCACACTGCCTTGGTGTAGATCCGAAGTGGCGGTGATGGCAGTGCAGGTGGATCTCGGCCTGTGCCGTTTTAGCGGTGGCCGTGTGGTACTGTGGGCAGGGGTGCTTTGGCTGGCGCTGCCTCCAACTGGCAATAGTGGCACAGAGAGTACAGATAAGGTTTGGTCTCAACATGCTACTGACACAAACTTAAAACAGTGTCATTATAGCTATCTAAATGTTCTATGTCAAATTTGATTTTTTTTTTTTTTGACTAGTAGCAAAGCCAAGTAGCAAAATTCGGATTTGCACCTGAATGCCCTTAATGTGTTTAAGAGTCACAAAGGATGTGTTCTTATAGTAAAAGCAGCTTGTTTGTGTTGGCATGGTGACCTGCATTTTCTCAAAGTTAGGTTCATAACCCCGACAACCTCTTCTAGCATTATGTTTTTAAGTCTCACAGTTACATANAGGTTGGAAGGCACCTCTCCCAGTGCTTGCTCACCCATGCACTGACAAAGTATTTCCTGATGTTCAGCGAGAACAAACAAAAAACCAAAACCAAANGCCTGTGCCGTTTTAGCGGTGGCCGTGTGGTACTGTGGGCAGGGGTGCTTTGGCTGGCGCTGCCTCCAACTGGCAATAGTGGCACAGAGAGTACAGATAAGGTTTGGTCTCAACATGCTACTGACACAAACTTAAAACAGTGTCATTATAGCTATCTAAATGTTCTATGTCAAATTTGATTTTTTTTTTTTTTGACTAGTAGCAAAGCCAAGTAGCAAAATTCGGATTTGCACCTGAATGCCCTTAATGTGTTTAAGAGTCACAAAGGATGTGTTCTTATAGTAAAAGCAGCTTGTTTGTGTTGGCATGGTGACCTGCATTTTCTCAAAGTTAGGTTCATAACCCCGACAACCTCTTCTAGCATTATGTTTTTAAGTCTCACAGTTACATATTATTTGGGTTAATCTTCAGTGCTATATATACATGGTTTTTTGGTTATAACTATTTGCTTCACTTCCAGATAGAAAAACTATTCTGAAGAACACTGAAATAGAAAATTTCATTACCTTCAATGAAAAAAATAAATATGAATCAGTTGCCAGTCTGTCCGTGACTATGGAGAATCAGATATTGCTTGATATAAGATCAGTAATAGACAGTGGACTTGTAACTGAAATATCTAGTCAAAATAGTCCTGTTAGTTCTGAAAACTTTGGTCTGGAAACTGAAGTCATGAATAACCCCAATGAAGAAGGATTGCTATCTAGTCAAGACAATCATTTATACACTGTAAATGTGGGAGAGACTTGGTTAGATCACTTCAAGTATCCACTTTCCATCGAAAATCAAAATACAATAGTAAAAGTTGAAGTACAGCCACATGGAAACAACATCTGTGATGATGAAGATCTTGAAAACTACAAGGAATTAAATCTTCCAGAAGCAGCTGAATGTATGCATTCACCTTATTTGCCTTCAAATGGTCTCCACTTTCTCTCTTCTGTAGCGATGCAGCATAAAAATTGCAGTGTTCCAACCTCAAGCATTTTCTCTCCAGAAGGAACAGTCAATCAAAATGTCAGAATGTTACCAGTAAGATTAAATGAAATAGGAAATTTTATATATCCATGTGTGTTTGTGACATGGGGAATTGACACATTAAAATTTGTCCACATAATGTTTAAAGTTATGTCATAAATTTTATACTAGAACAAACGTAGTAGTAAATACAGAAAAAATTTGGTTTGTATTGCCAGAAATAGCATGCAATGTGAACATATGGGTCTGACTGCTATTCTTTTTTGTCCATGTTATGAGACATATTTTTAAATGCCTAGGTGGCTATTTTGCTCATTAAAAAAATTGTACCGTGTCACAAATGTACCCACTTTGGTTTTATATATTACTGTCTTTATTAGCAACTATTTGGTAATTGCAAAAAGTACAAATAGGATATTAACTTTGGTTCTTTAGTTCCACAGGCGACACATTTGTCTTCTTAAAATTTGTAGTCTGAATGAATGAAAAAGTAATTTATTTACAGCAGTAAACCATACATAGCCTGTATTGCTAATCTTCATGGGGAAAGTAGTTTTGTAAGAGAGAGGCGTTTTCTATAGCTTACCACTTATGGCGGTTTTCCTGTATAGTTTGAAGTTACATTTTCTATGTTGGATTGATTACTATCTAGAAAGGTATGCAGCATAACACTTCTTGTGATGCTCACAGGACCAAATCCACCTGCTTAATGAAGACTATTCTTAAGCAGAATACTTATGTGTTCTTGCATCTTTCTTTATGGCTGTAGAATATCATCTGAAAAAAAAAAAATTAAGTTTGCACTGTGGCTGCTTCCAGAGGGGCATTGAAGTTTCCTCTGAGAAGCTATCTATCTTGAAATAATTTAACATACCAGCTGACATTTTTTCCCATGTAAATACTTTGACAAACAGTGCTGTTCACAGATTCAAAAAGCAGATTAAAAAAACAAACCCAAAACTCACAAAAATCACTTGATTGAAAGTGAGGTCTGATTTTCCCTTGCAGTATCCCACTGAGTATCCAGGCTGAAGCCAGGCGGCAGCTATGGAGCTGTCTGTGCAGGAAACCTCCTACCACAGAAATCTTTGCTGACACTCCCCAGCCCAGTGCGTTTCCCAGTGGCATTTCATCCTGAGATGCTAGAGGTTTACCTTTACAGTTACCTTACGTGTTTTGGTTTTCAAGTTACAGTTAAAATATATCTCTGTCTTGGAAGGTTGTTTACACACATACTCAATATTATCAGTAGCTCTTGTAATTGAAACCTTCCATCTTTTGAACGATCAGTAAGATTCAAAAGACTGGTAGAAGCCTCTAGAAAATAAAGATGTGATTAAGACATAACAGTTGCTTTCTTCAAAGTCAAGTTGAAGATAATGAAAATTTGTTAGTCTCTATACCAGGAGTTAAAAATGAGATTTAGAAAAAATCTTTCTGACCAGCTGTCTTCCTATTATCCTTGCAGTTTATCACACTCAATCTACATGTTTCCTTAATGTACCCTGTTTCTTGAAGGTATTAGAACAAAATTCTAATCAGGTTATAAATAACATCATTGAAATAAAGAAATGTGATTGGTTGTTTCTGCACTGCTTGCTTACCCTTTTAAGCTTCTGTCTATATAAAGAGGAAGCACAGCACACACAGAGAGCAAATTGTCTGGTTCGAACAATCTCAATTCTAATTTGAAACTAGAAAATAGTAGGTTTCTGTCTTTGTTCCATTTTCTGTTCTTTGGTTTGGGTTTGAGAATGCAAATGTAGATAGTAAGTGTGATGATATTGTAGTTGTAAATGCATTAGATCTGAACCATACCTGTATGTTAAACCGAAAAAGCAGAAATAATATTCAAGGTATATAACAGTATCTGGTAATGCTGAATAGGCCACAGCATTTATGTGCCTAATTATGTAATGAAAATGTAAGTAACTTCCAAATTTCAGGGTCCCTTTTTAATCATTTTTTGTTTAATCATTTGGCTTTTAAAAAATGAATCATTTAATGCATAAAATAGTTATAAATAAAACATTCTTTTCTTCAGGTGTTCGGATCATTCATACCTCCAGTTGCAGGTGAGACTAAATGTATTTGTTATGATCAATTTAAAAGAATCCAAATCAGTACTATACAGTTACAAAACTTGATCTATTGCTTAAATGATAAGTGCCTTACGTGGTTGAGGAGGGTGGATATTTTTCCCCCTCCTCTTACAAGCTTAGTGAGGCATTTAAATAGCTAAATAGATTAATTTCTGGACTTGGCAAATTGCTGTATGAGCCTTTTCTGATAATGTTAATATACATAGGAATGTTTGAAAGGAAAACTGACCACTCTTTGTTCATGCATGTTCATGTTGCTTCAACCACATACTTCAGTGCCTTTGATTTTCCCTTCCTCTCATACCAGCTCCCCATTCCTTCAAGGAATGCGAGAGAAGGGACTGTGAAGAAGATATTCCTTGCAGCACACTTTTATTTTAATTTTTTTTTTTTACTGAGTTGAACAACTTTTTTATTTTACTTTGAAATCTGACCACTGGTTATGAAAGTTAGTGGTTTGCACTGATGCTGTTGACGACAATGGGCTTGTGAGCAGTTGTTTGATGTGTTCTGTCCATAATCTGTTCACAATCCTACTCAGGGTTAAACTAATCACTAGATTTGATCTTGCAAGGTAGTTTATCCTAAAGCTAAAGAATTTTACCAAATGGGCACAATAAACCTTTTGAAGACATTGAAAAGACCCAAACTGAAGTCTCTTTTTCCCAGCAAGTCTGTTACAACAGAATATTAAATATTTCTTTCACAAAAATGTAATGCTGTATTGACATTAAAATCTCTTTTATTGATGCTGTAAAGGAGTTCTTGGTATATAACACTGATCCTTTTGTAAACAATACATGCTTTATTTTACGTACTAGAATCTTCCAGTGATACCTGTGGCTTACCTCAGACTAGTGCTTCTGTCTATGATGAAATAGTAAGTATGCATGCAAGATTTTATTATTATTGGAAGAATCTGTCCCCGTGTTGAATGACTAAAGTGTGGATTTATTCTAAGTGCCAGAGGGTAAAAGGTTCTTTCAAACACTGTCCCATCTGATCTGTTCACAAAAGAGAGGGAAAGAAAAAACGTTGCTCTGTAGATTTCCTGCACTGCTACATTGTGGAGGAAGGAAGAACTGCATCTGGATTTTTTGCTGGTTTCTGTTCCTTTTGACTCAAGTCTAGTTGGCTCCTGTCTTCCACTTGCACATTCTGATTCCAGCTCAGGCCAGTTAGGGAGGGGGCTTCTAAGGCTGCCTGAACACAAATTTCCTAGTGGGACAAATACCCTCGGGCAGCTGATTAGTGTTTGAGCCTTTATCGCATGCACTGAGGATGAAAATCTGGCTTTAACATTAGCATTTCCTGCCTATGGAGAGATGTTCTTTGCAACTTATTCTCTAAAAACATTTGAATTTTTGAAATGTAATTTCCTAGGTATGTGCGAGACAAACTATAGAAATTTAGGTATTTCATGAAAGGGAGATTTCTGAAAATTACTGTAATTTTGTAGCCAGGTTTTTCAAGGTTTTCCGTTTGGTATTTTAAAATGTGTATTGAAAGGGGCAAGGCTTCATCTGGAAGTGTGACTTTTGTGAAGATGACACTGTTGTAAATTAGTGGATTGGCAAGATAGGTGATAAATTGGTTTTCAACAAATGCAAGTGTCACTACGTCTATGATGGAATGCACACAGTAGTTGATTGTTGTAACAAAAGTTCATTTTGGAACAATCTGATTTATAGGTATAATTGAATTTGCAGTCCAGTCTCAGGTGACTCCTTCTTGCTTAGACTAAATCCCAATGATTCCCAACCAAGCTATATAATTCAAGATTAATTCTTGTTTTGCACAATTTGCTGTGACTATGGCCTAAATTCTCCAAGGCACTTTAGAGAACAGTTGATGCTTCATGGTGTTGGAGAGACTGAACATCACTGTTACCATGAAGTATGTTACTGTTCATTGTTACTCTTCCGGAATATTTTTACTTGAAATATAAGCAAAAATCATTCTGCTATTGACAATTAAGTTGACTATTCTCAGTATTACATTTGAATACAATCCTTGCTTTAAAATATATGATTTATGCAGATGAATTTTTAAATTTATTGTATTTGCTTGGAATTTAAAGTAGATTTTAAAGCATGCCTCCTAAGATTTAAAACTTTATATTTCAGGCTGAGGTAAGAGAGGCAGTTAGTAATGTTATCGAGAATCACCAAGACAGAGCAATTTTTCAGAGTTCAAATGTTGACAAGTCTGGCTGAAAGTTATTAACATTGCACAGTGTACCAGAGGAATCCAGATGTTCACATAGAAATGATTCCAAACCTTTGGTAATTTTATGCTGTAATTGATAGCAAAATTACATGCTAGAGAAAATGAACTTATTTGTACCACACTAGCATCAAGAAGTTCCACTTAGTAAGTGCTATGTCAAGAATAAAAAGCCAGTCCCTTCCTTGGACTCACAGTCTAAATTTTATCTAGTCACAGTGCTACTTTATATATGTATAAAACATATTATTTTTCTATTTAACAGCTGGAAAAAAACCCACACCAATGTGAAAATTACTTCATCCAAAGGAAAAGTCTATTTAAAATTACAGCTAAAAAAATTAAATGAAACATGAACAATTACAATGGCATGTTCTAGTTAGGGAATTGAAGCTGAAGCCAGCACACTAGTAAATAGCTAGAATATGCTCCGCAAAGCCCCATGGAGCAATTTAGATAGCCATGAATCCATATCATGTAGGTTGAGAAGCTGCCAATAGCTGCTTCCAAAAATAAAGTAAAATTAAGGGTCAAAAAGCAAACATCTTTATGCATAACGATCCATTTGTTTGAGAGATTCCAGTCTGTGATTATGAAGCTTTATAAGACAGGTGTTACTCATATGAAAACCTTTATATCTATATGCTTAGAATTAGTTTCTTAGATGAAAGCTAATCATTAGTTATTCATTCCAGGTTATTTGCCAGTTGGAAGGAAGTACTCAAATAATCTGTATAAACAGTCATGGCACAGAAGAACTAAAACCAGTTCATCTAATTCCTGAGTACTACAACCAACATAATTATCTTCAATCAGGTACAATGAAAATTAAAATTATCTCTAGCCTGTCAGATAATATATCATAGATTGTTAATGTGCAACTGCATGTGTTTGTATTCTTAAGCAGCAGCTGTGGGAGATAAGCCAAAGCTAACGTACCTATCACCAGTCATTATTTTACTTTATTTCATAACTGAAAAAATTGCCAGTTGCTTTGGTGTAATAAGAACGATGTAATGGATATGTTGAATTTATGGAAAGTTTTTAATATACAGGTTAATTTCCATATAAAGTACAGTTAGCATGAGCACCTGCATACATTTGCCTTTACCCTAACTTGCCACCAAGTGTCACTGTTTCTCTAGAAATGAAAAGCAGCGTTGAGGGCTATGAGTGCACTTTAGCCTTGGGACTCAGAATGTCTCACTAATATTTACACAATTATGTGAATTTGAAATGCCATCAGTTTTTAAAGAAAGTGGTTTCTGAGGACCTAGAGTTAATGCTATTTAGATGAAGGAACACATTTTCATCTGAGTGACAACAAAGTATTTGAGTGTCATTTAGTTTTAATTTAAATAAATATTTATTTACCTAAATATAGCTCCCTCTGAAACATTAACATCGTTTATTTCGTTATTATAATATTAAAATTATAATTTATAAAGTATATATTTCAAATATATAAATTATGTAA
>VXBO01012478.1:300-40267 GCA_013400135.1 Rhinoptilus africanus
AAAGGCATCGGCCGCTCCAGCGTGTGGCTGCAGCTCCGGCAGCTGCTCCGGGGCGAGCCTGGAGCGCGGTGCCTGTGCCGCGGGGTGCGGGGGTCCCTGGAAGCGCTGCCTTCCCGGGGGGCACAGCAGCGCTCCCTCCGTAAACGTCTCCTGCTAAAGGGCAGATGTGAATTAAGGAGATAAATTATTCTAGTGAGTGATGCAATCTCGTATTCGCTTCCTGCAAACAGCATCCTCAAGGAGTCTTACCCACCCATGTAATGCCTTTTTAGTTTTTTTTTTTTAAACCTGCGTAGCTATGCCTTAGCAGAGTTTTGGTCTAGGCAGGTGGGCAGGTATTCCCATGATTTAATTGCCTTTTTCCTTTCAAGAAAGAGCTGGAAAATGGGTGGGAAATAAGTTCATGCCAAAGCGGATTTAAGCAAGCTGTGTCTGTGAATGGGGACGGGCTGGAAGCTCTGCGGACCAACAGCTCCCCAGGGCAGCAGAGAGCAGCGAGCATAAAAGCTCTGCCCACGCGATCCCCCAAACCTGCCTCGCCCCTGCCCTGGGGCAGGGGGGTCTGCAGGGGGGTGCGGGTCCTGGTGCCGGGGCTGCCAGAGGAGGGACCCGTTGGTGCTGGGTGCCCCGGTGCCTTTGGTGCCTGAGCACGGCTGGGCCGTTGGGTGCTCCTCCAGCACCGCTGCGTCTTCATCCTGCTGCTCTTGGCGACCATCAGGGATAGCTGGGATAGACAGGAGCCCCTCGTGTCTGTTTTTCATATTTCAGGAGAATAATAAGGAAATTGCCTTTGCAGGCCCTCGTTGCGCATGGCGAGGGGGTAGCGGGGGCAACCGCTGGTCCCCGTTTCTGGGGCACCTTGGTGCCAGCGCTCTCCCAGCCCGGGGCCATCCTGTGGCTACCGGAGGAATAACAGCATCCTGCTTACGGAGATATGGAGAGAAAGCTGATTTTGTGCAGGATGAGATATTTCGGCGTTATTTCTTGTGATTCATTTGTGCTGGATGCAAGAGGCACAGTTCTACTTTGACTTGTATTGCTCTCGTAGCCTGGCCTTTTTTCAGTAGTTTTCTTTTTCCCACCACTAAAGAGCTACTTTATCAAACTGACATGTAAAGCAAAATATTAAGGCAAAGGCATTAATATCTGACACCAAACAAAACTGGAGAGAGTGGAATACTCCGAATAAAGCAGATGCTCTGAAGGATTATAATGTTGGGTAGCCCACAGTCCAGTTCACAAATTTTTTTTGTGGTGCATTGCTTCATATATGAAATGTCTCAGTAACTTAGATAATTGATTTAATTCCTAATCTTTGAATAGGTTTAAAAAGCTGTTTGTTGTGACTTTAGACTGAGAAGAATAGTGTTTTGAAAGATCTTCCTGAAATTTCTGAACACAAGGGCGGTTTCAAATGAAGCTAATAGAGTAATTAGGGGTTATCTGTGTTCTGTGGAGAATAAATTGAAGTAGCAAGCTTGAGCTGCTCAGAAAGGATGGAATTCACAACGGCATTTAGCAGCTTATGTCCCAATAAAATCAGTGGGACTCAGGCTTTTGAATGCCTTTGTAAACCAGAGTGCGAATGTCTGAGCTAGTGGCTCTTAAGGGATTTGAATGAGTTCATCCACATCTTACACCTGAGGGACAGATTGGCAGTGGACCTAGGCTCAGAACTGAGGAATTCCTTGTGCCTGAGCTCAGTGTCAGGGGTCAAATGTTTCTGTCCTTTGATAGATTGCCTCCTGAGTACTCACAGGGTCTTTGATAGAAGGTAGCTTGCAAGTGCAGCCTGTCTCTTAGCGTGTGGAAGGTGGTGTGTGCTGGCCTGTAGCTGGTCACTGTGTGAAGCACCCAGTGGCTGAACCAGCAAGGCAGGAAACCTGGTGAGACACCTATTCACTGGTACAACTCAAGTTTGATGTCCTTAGAAGTGCGGTTGTGGTGTATTGTCATGCACTGGCCCAGCTCAGTCACAAGATACTGAAGTGCAAGGAGAGGGGCTGTTGCCAACTGAGAATATGTGGGGAAAAAAATAGTCTAGACTGACCTGCAAGTATTTTTTGCCAGAAATATTGTTCCTGATGGTTAGGCTGTTGGGTAAGTACAGCTGATCAAGTATATCACAGGATGTGATTCCAGGTTGCCTTTGAGAGAGACCAGCAGGTGAATGCTCTTGTGTTTGGGTGATTCCTGTGTTATTTTTGATAGTTGTCTCTAAAGATTCAATCAACTATGGGTGTGCTCACAGGGAAGAGATCACAAAAGGGGGTATGTGACACACAGGTACCAGCATGTTTCAGACCAAATGGATGGGAAGCTGAATGCTGAAAGAAGATACTTCTCTAGTTGCACAGAGGCCAAAGCTTTGGAGTTTGGCGCTGTGGATACTACGTGAGAGCAAGTAGGGATGCTCAGTGATGTGAAGATTTTTGAAGCATTACTTAGTGCAGGTTCCCAAAATTTAGAGTCATGAGTCACATCCTCAGAATATTTCGGGATTGGTTCCAACATGTACAAAGTGGAAGCCATTGTATTTCATTTTGATCCTTGAACTCAACTCCAGCCTGCCATGAGGTGGTCCAAACTCCATGGCTGGTCATCATTTTTTGTGTGACATCTCACAAGAGAAGTCAGTAAGATTTCAGATCTTCTCTGCATGAAGGGTCTACAACACCCTCCCTTTCCTCCTGCTCTTTATCCATCTCTTCTCATATCACTCAATTTGACCTCGTCTAATTTTAAAACTTTCCTCAGTTCATCCAGTGCAGGTCCCAGTCTGCAAGGAAGGCTTGCAGTGGTATAGGAGAGGGAGGTAACTGGCCCCGTGTAGACTAGTTTGGATGGCTGGAGCTTCTGGGCAGGTAATATGCTGGGAGCAGAGCTCCTGGGAACTGCCCAACATGACTGTGGGACAGGTGTGAAATAAGGAAGGTTGTACTCTTTTCTGGAGAAGGCATGTCACTGGAATCCTTTTCTGTAACTTCACGCATCCCTGTTTGTTCCTCTTTCTTCAGTTATCCCCTGTGTTGTATCCGAGTGGAGTGTCTGGAGTGGCTGCGCAGAGCCGTGCAAGACAACGTATCGTGTTCGGAGGAGGCATGTCATCCAGGAGCCCAGGAACGGAGGAGAGGCATGCCCTCCTCTGGAGGAGAGGGCTGGCTGCGTGGAGTACTGGACTCAGCAAGGAACAGAATGCAAACAGTCCCTGAGTAAGTCCCCTGAAAATGTAAGTGTCTGGGTAATCGGGGGGAGGACTCCTGTTTGGGTCAGCAGAGCTGATCGTCCTTTACTGTATTTGGAGAGAGTTGTTTTCAGACAGCAGCGTGTTTGCTCTGGGCCTGGCTGGTGTAGCTGAGAAGTGAGCTCTTCACAGAGAGCCTTAGAGATATCCTTCCCAGGGCAGTATTTGAAAGCGGTGCCTGCCGTTTGTTGTGATCTGCTGTGTTTCAAAAGTGAAATATTACAGGCCTGTTGTGATCTCACTTATACAAGTGTAAATCTCTGGCAATTTTGATAGAGTTGGTAGATTTATGCCTGTTTGAAACTTCTGTAAGTGGGTGTTGAGCACTTTTTTTCTTTTTTTTTAATGTATTTTTTTATTTTTTTATGAATCCTCTGCAAAAAGTCATGAAGGTGCAATACCCATCATAGGCAACGTATGAGTTCTCTGCACGGGAGCAGAGAGCAGGCAGAGGAGACCTCCAGCTACTTTCTAGAGAAAAAGCCCGATTTCAGTTTGTTCAAATCAACTTTTCATGATGTACCTTTACTGATTTTTAGAAGAACTGCTTGTCATTTTTGCTGGTATTTTGGGGTCAAAATCTGTCCAGTCTGGATGTTGGCTACAACTGACTTCTTCAAACCTGTTGAAAGTTAGCATTACGTGAATATTGCCTCTGCTTTCTGTCTTTTGGGTGTGCCTGGTAAGTAGGCTTACTCTGCTCAGGCAAAAATCTGGCAACAGTACAGATTCTTTTGTATTACATTAAAGGCCCATCTTTACTGTTCTGCAGACATAAACAGCCTTAGTGCAGTATTGCCACTTATGTTACGTCCTCTTTCTCTTTGATATACACAGTCCCAGCACTAATTACAACAGGAGGGTTTGGAAAAGCGAGGAAAAAAAGAGCTGCAGCTGATGGCAATGAAAGAGCAGGGTAAGTTGGAGGCTCAGCATGGGGGCTCAGTCATACTCCACCTTCACTGTCTCTCTGGCTGCAGTTTTGGGCCCAGCTTTTTGCTGACCAGAATCTGCATTTGCCAGCAGAAGGACAGCACTTCACTAAAGTGGGGTGCTGCTCTCCCTCAGCGACAGCAGTATCTGCAGGTTGTGGGTCTGCCTTGATGTAAGGCCAGTATAAGACTGAGATTCAGCTCTTCGTTCATAGCATCACTGCTGTTTAAGGTTGTGTGATAAAAGAGCCAGACCATTCACTTCAACTCTTCCCAGTGTGGAATCTGGTGCAGTTTGCACTTTTTTACAGAAATGGGCTAAATTCTCGTGGGTGGAGTTTGCTATCTTGTTGGGTGGGAAGAACATTCCTCTCCCATTTCAGCCCCCTTGGCTGTAACGTTGCCCGTTTTCCCCTGCAGCACTGTTGTACAGCACGTGTAGAGGCAGGGTTGTGCAGAAAGCTCTGTTGCATTTTACCTTCTGAGATGTCAGCCATCTCTGTGTGCGCTCTCCTACCTCAAACGAAGGAGAGGTGGCATCAGCCTTCCCAGTCCCTTTCACCGTTGGGATCATCACTAGCAGTGACACAGTGCTGATGGGAAAGGTTGTCTTCACCCTGTAACCCCTCGTACACAGCTTTGTAAGCTAGTTATTCCCCAGGGGTTCTTATTGCAGCCCCTGGTGGTTTGCCTCTTTCTTGTTGGGAGCTGCCATTCCTGTAAACACTGTGTGGAGTTTCCCAGAGCTGCTCTTGCAGCATGAGGCAGCTGTGCACTTGTTGATTTATTTCCTCACATGCCATTGTACATGTAAGTATTTCCATGGTGCGTGGGTGCATCAATCCCACTTAAGCGTCTGAAGGAAAGAGCATCTGTTCACCCTGAGCCTCCCTTGGACTCCTCATTACTTGAGTCTTCTCCCAGTTAAATTAAAAAATGTGAGCACAGCTCTATTGCACGTGTAGTTACCATTACTTTTTCCCTCAGGTAAGAAAAGGAAGCAAACTTCTCACATGGTTTGGTGAGCTACTTAAAGGTGTTTGGAAATACCCATGATGGCTGATACAGAACCAGTCTAGACTAGAACCCAGTTCTCTTCAGTATTTATAGATGGTTACTGAGTTTCCTTGGTTTTCATGTCCAAACAAGGCCAGTTCTTTTGGGCTCTCCTCTCAGATTTGGTTAAAAATGGAAGCACAGAAAAGTCTGAGCAAGATAGAAGTGCTGTGTCAATCTGGTAGTCCTTCCACTGAGATACGATAACCTCACTCTGCCTCTGAAGAGGGAGATCATCAAAAGGAAAACCATTACAGACTAAATCTCAGTTCCTGTCACACGTTGCTGTACAAAATCCATTACAAGTAACTGTGAGTAGGTGATCGAGAAAGTGCGGTTCATCAAATGGATGTCAGACTTGGAATCTGTTGGGTCTTTTGGCTTTAGTCAGATGCTTGACCAATCTGTGTCTCTATTTTTAAAGACAGTTGCCAGGTTTTTATGACCTTAGGTGTGGATGTTTTTTGTTGTTGTTTTTCTTAATTAGTGATCTGTGGTCACCCAGTTTAGTCTGGCTCTTTCAGTCCTGTGGAGGGCTTCAATCTGGTTATTGAGCTAACCTACTCACTTATTTTGGTTGCAGGTACTGTGTTGAATTCCAGCTTGTGGCCATCACGCCGGGCTGCTTACAGAGCCAGCACTCGTACACTCACTGGATGCAGTATCTAAGGGAGGGCCACACCGTCTGCGTGGAGTGTCAGCACCCGGCTTTAGACTCCAGCAGTCTACATTGTTATGGGGATGGCAGTGGAAGCAAGAAGTAAGAGTTTTAACTTTTGGTTTTGTGTTGAATTTTTCATTCTTCTCCCTTTATCTGCTTGTCCCGGTTTCATAATGCGCTGCACGCAGCTCTCTGGAGCACTCTACATCTAGTAACTGGTCTTTGTTGCATACCATGAGTTTCTTGCAGAGATGAAATGACTTGGTGAAGCTCACGTATTAAACCAGTGGCAGAGCCAGGACTGAAGTATGGGAGTACTTGCACTTATTCTGCTAAATCTCACTGACTTTTAAGTGGCACAGTTGTGGAGTTTTTTTGTTTTAAGGACACGCCATCCATCTTCGTAAGGTTAACAGTCCTGTCAGATGTCTCTGATTTTTAAGTAGTAGGGATTTTGTTTCTACAAGTGACCTTTTGTGAGTATTTCTGGCGTGTGGCAGCTGGTGTGGGGACCTGGGGTATGTGCTGGCACCTGAGGTTGGATGGAAGTACTGTTAAATCTTTGCACTTTCAGTATCCTTTCCCTGGAAAGCTGAAGAAGCTTTGGGGCGACTGATGGGGACCACCCAGGTTGTACAAATTGGGCACACTCCAGCAAAGATGAAGGGAATGGCTTGAAGCTGCGAAACACATTTGTGGCAGAGCCAGCAACAGAGGGATTCTGGCTCCCGTGCCTCTGCTGTGGTCACTGGAGGCACAGCTTCTGCATTGCTTTGATCCTGATACTCTTAACCCCATTGCTAGTTATTATCCTCTGAAACTGGTCAGCAGGCCTGCCTGAGAGAATCATTGCCTATCAGTGCTGGGCAGGAGTATTTTTAAAATTTGCATAAATGCTGCAGTAAGCACGTTCTTTTGAATGAGAAACTCTAAACTAGGATTGTCAGGCCTCAAGCACACAACGTATTGCACTACCAGACTGCCAATAATGGCCTTTTTAGGCAGAGTTTTTCTCAAGCTTTTAGTAAGAGGAAGTCATGTTTGAGTCTTTTCCTTTCCTTCCTCAGCTTGTTATGTACAAAGGTTCCAAAAGCTTTTAGATAAAGAAAAAAAAATCTTAACTGGTGTGGCCAGGAGTAGCTCTTACCTACATTCAACATGTAAATCATTATAAAAGCTTACAATAGCATTATTTTACCTTGGAGCCAGACAGTAACATCAGATTAAGCAAAATAAAAAATATATTCAGGAATTCATTTCCTCATAGGGTTGCAAAAAGAGGGGAGCATTTTCATTCACCTGATCTGGTGAACAGCACGGTACATGGAATGGAAGCACAAAGAAAATGGGACTGTCTCCTTTAGGAATGATGATCTGATTGTCAGGTGTCGGGAGGCTGACAAGTCCGGAGAGGGGTAGCAATGATGGAGTTGGGGTGAATGGTGAGCGGCTCACTGAAGTCAGAACTCAGCCCACATCTCAGCAGGTGGCTTAAATCCATCCCAGTTGAGCAGAGCCTAGAAATTGTTCCCAGAGTCTGGCTGGAGGCAAGATGAACTGGCGGGTCCATTTCATTATAGGCATGTGAGAGCCAGCAGGGAAAACAACTTCTAACACGGTGAACTTTTACCCCTCCAGCGTTACTGCCTATAATGTGCAATGACGTAATGTCTGTGGCATTTTCTAGGCAGGTATGAGCTCTCAGTGTGTGTGCCAAACTGAGATACTGTTTGTGTTCACTTGGGTTCGTGGCTGGGGTAGTAATGTAGGCTTGGAGGACAAGGCAGGGCTGGCCTGAGCAGGGGACAAAGCTTCGATCTACAAAAGGCAATGGAGGTACACTGGAAGGCTCCTGGAAGCAGCAGTGCTGGGCAGCTTTGTCAGAGATGCATGAGTGACTGGCAGGTGGAACAGGAATGATGTCTCTGGTCTGCAGCTTGCTCATTCTGTGTGTGTGTGAAGCCTCCCTTACACTTTGCATGGAACTTTTAGATAAATCCCACATATCTCCTAGATAGGGATCCATCCCTAACCTCCAGAGCACGGTCTGGTGTTCTTTATCACTCTTTTGACCTTACAGCAGTGGGTCAAGGAGATTGTTGTCCGTGGCTGGGGATTTTGCTTGATTTTCTTGATATCAACATCTCAAGTGCAAGTATTTACTATAGGTATTCTTTATATGAACAGAGCTGTTCCCTAATTTGTTTCCAGAAATAATGTACATTTTTTACCAGGTTGCATGGAGGAAAAAACTGACCTCTGTGATCTCTGAGAAGAAGCTGGACTGTTGGTGGGGACAGCCATTGAGTGGGATGAGGGAAATGTCTGTGAAAAGGCTTCTGCCTTCTGTTAGAGTAAGTGGCCGTATCTGAGTGTGCTGTCCTGCAAGGGAGCAGCTCTTGTGAGGGGGTCGCATGGTGAGGACCTCAGGCTGGGATTTGCTGGCCAGATGTGGAAGGCATAATTGTGATGCTTGTAAAGAAAGGTGGAAGAAGATGGGAAAGCAGCAGCTGCCCTGAGAAAGAGGATAGTGGGAGGCCCAAGCTGATGCCAGAGCCTAGGATGCAGCATGTGGTGAGTTTGCCGAGATCTGCTCATGAGTCTCTGGCTGTATACTCAGTTCACCCTCAATGTGGAATTTTTGCTGGTGTAACTCTGCCAGGAGACGTGGACAGTTTGTGGTAACCTCAGAGGGGTGGTTATGCCGGCTGGTGTGTGCCATCGCGCGCTGGCCGGGTCCTGGGGCTGCTGGCCGGGGCTGTGGGGGGAAGCATGCCCAGCTGCTGCTGTCTCACCCACACCGTGCCTGTGCTTTGCTTCTCGCCCTGTCAGTTTGGCAGCTTGTGCCAGTGTTTAGTTCCCCAAGATATTGTTCCAAGAGTGACTCTCAGGAAGGAAAACATCTGACAGAGTTTAAAATAAACTCAGCAGTGCTGGTATATTTTGATGAGTATTTCCTAATTATCTTCTTGTGTCTAAGTGGAGTCTGGCTTATAAATGCTTCAAGTTAAAGAGAGATGCTTGTTATCTGTGCCTTCTACCTGTCTCCCACTCTGTAGAAGATGCTAGTTCATTTTAACCCCTGTTATGCAAGCTTGGGAGGTTTCCCAAAGTCCTTGATTTATGTCCAGATCTATGGCCATCAGATGAGGATAGCTTGGATAACCTAGCTTGCATTGGCTTCTAGAAGGTTATGAGATAAACAAGGCAGAGCATCAAGCTGGGAAATTGTTCAGTTAATTTTGGATCATCTTCTGAAAGATCTACAAACGAAGCACAGACTTGACATCTGTGAAATTGTTACTCAGCTCGTGTCTAGGAGGATCAGCTGCTCTTCATCATCTAGAGCAAGATGTAGCAGCACTTTCCGGTCACAAGTGGCATCCCCCAGGGCCAGTAAGTTTGCAGATGACACTAAACTAGGCGGGAGTGTTGACCTGCTGGAGGGTGGGTTGGCTCTGCAGAGGGATCTGGACAGGCTGGATCCATGGGCTGAGGCCAATGGCATGAGGTTCAACAAGGGCAAGTGCCGGGTCCTGCACTTGGGTCACACCAACCCCAAGCAGCGCTACAGGCTCGGGGCGGAGTGGCTCAAAAGCTGCCCGGCAGAAAGGGACCTGGGGGTGTTGGTGTTCAGCCGGCTGGATATGAGCCAGCAGTGTGCCCAGCGGGGCAAGGAGGCCAACAGCATCCTGGCCTGGATCAGGAATAGTGTGGTGAGCCNTCAGGGGGGGTTAATGGTTGGACTTGATGATCTTAAAGATCCCTTCCAACCTCACCGATTCTATGATTCTATGTGATGGGTGTAGCACATAGATGTCCAGACTGCAGCAGTTTATGCCCATGCTTGTGGGGCAGAGAGAGAGAGAGGATGGATGGACTTGATTTATAGAAAAGTCAGCATTTGCCTTCCCCATCAGCAAGGTGACAGTAAGCAAGTTTAGCTTATGTGTTTAAGAAGTAAAGCCTTTTAAAGGTAAAGCCGCAGGTCAGAGTTTTGAACTGTATGGGACTGTTCTGTGCACAGCGTGCTTTATCTGGGATCTTAATCCTCCCTCTGCATATCCTGGTATTTTGAAATGACCCCAAGCCAGAAGAAAAATACAGTGAGCCTTTTCCAACCATGTGTGATGCATAAAACTCCGCTCTGGACCATGACATCTCATTAAACCAAGGGCAGGGTTAACTTTGTGGAGCTAGAGTAATAATCCCAGTTTCCACAGAACTATAAACCAACCAGAAGTTAGGGGTCTATTGAGCTGTCCTGTGGGCAGCTCTTTGCACAGGGCAAGAGTTGATCCCACTGTGGTATTTGTGCTTCTCCAAAGGTCAGGGCTGGGACACACTGATGTGAGGAATTCCCTTAAACCTCTAAATGCTAAAATCTGGGAAGGGGCACAGTGCCATAGCAAAATTTCAATTTCTGTGGCCATTAGGCCAGTGTTGCTTATGCAGCTACTGATTGTGAAAAATGGCCTGTGGATCTGCTTGGTTGTTTTTATAGGTTACTTCTGGTCAGTGTGTTGATGGGACTACCCAGGAGAAAAGGGATGGGTGGGTTGGTTGGTTGGGTTTTTGTCCTCTACTTAAGAGGCGTGTGAGTAACCTTGTTCCAACACTTGTGGGTCTGGCACCTCCAGCCAGCTGCCACCCAGAAGCCCTGTCAGTGTGTAGCTCCTAGCAGGGCAGAAAAGCTTAGGCAAGCGTTCCACTGACGCGGTTATCTGGAGATGCTCATGTCCCTGTGCCTCTCACACAGACGTGTATGTGCTCTGTATTGCGTGCTAGGTACTTATTCAGCATCTTGATGGCTGTGGGTGACAACAGAGCTCTGCCTGCTGAAAGGGAGCATGGTGTTATAAAGAAAAATGGAGAAAAAGGTGTTTCGCCCACTTTGCTACCTGTCAGGTGTTTCAGCGCAAGAGTTATGGGGATGTCAGTGTGCTTTGTGAGTTGTTGCACAAAATGCTGGGCACTCTGAGGGAATGTTTCTGTGAATCCTTTTGGACTAAACATCTACAGTATGAGCTGCTCTGGGTTCTTCCAGTTTCAGTGTTCCCGCCTGATGGTGGCTTTACTTCATGCTATTGTGATCCTATGGGCGTCAATGTGGTTGCTGCTTCCTTGCAGTGGTAGAAAGGCATATTTGGGTCCATGGAGTGAAAACCAATGTTAGCAAACTAACTGGTATTTCCTGGGTGATTTAAGCCCGGTACAAGTGACTGCCCTGCAGCAGAGGTGCAGCACATTAACTTTTTCCCTCTTACGATTGTGTTTCAGGAATCAGCTGTTGCACTGGCAGGCGGTAGGGAACCCTCGATGCAAGGGAACCTGGAAGAGAATTCGCCAGCTGGACGCTTGCTCCTGTCCTTCTGTTCACAGCTTCTTGTTCATCTAACTTCTGACAGTCCCAGCAAGCGAGTGCTGTGATGGCTTGTCTGGCACCAACGTGTGGCAGCTGTAGGAACCACAACCAAAACAATGACTGCTCCATGTCAGAGGCTATGGCACTTATTTTCAAGAGGCTACTGTCTGTACTGGGGCATCCTGAATCCTCTCTGTCCCTGTGTACTCCTCAGTTTCCAAAGAAATCAGGCTGGCTGTGGAGTGCCAATCTCTTTCTGCTCATCCATCCCTTAGAGAGGTCTGTCTGATCCTGATGACTTCTTGCAAATTCCCCTTTTCTTGAGAGGAATGAGAATTCACCAAATAAGAAATTGGACAAAAAAGGCCATATGAACCCAGGTTTAATTATTATTTTTCCAAAGTCTCAATGAAGAATCAACAATGCAAAATAAATTGACTCAAGTGCTTTCTTTTCATGACAATGGCACTTCTCTGTGGATGCTTCCTGCTTGTGGTTCTCCATCTTTTCCTTTTGTTTTCAGCCTCCCTGGTCTCATCATTTCATATTGCTCCTCAGTCTTACAGAGGGTTAATCTTGTGCTGCTGAGATAATGGCAAAACTTAGAAGTGAGTCTGTTCAAATCTGGGAGAATAGAAGGTGCCAGGGATCAAAGGGCCCTTGGACTTGAAGTTTCAAGGAGTGTCTCTGAGTTGCCCAAAAATGCATTGCAGTCCTGGGGCTCTAAATAGGAAGCGACCCCAGCTGTACCAGGAGGACTAGCTATAGCCTTGTCTTTTTGACTGGAAAATATTTGAAATATTTTTTTATATTCTTCTGATTTATATTCATACTTTTCTATAAATGAAAATAAAGGAGACTGGAGACATTGTCTCAATGTGTGTCTGTCGATTAATCTGTAGTGCCATCTCTTCAGTGCCTGAACCTGCCTAATGTATTCCAGCCGATCTTGCCACCGACTCATCTGCTCCAGCAGGTAAGACGGGAGGAAAAGTCGCTGCTGTCCAGTTCTGCTCGGGATTTACAGGTGGGAGTCCAGCACCATGACCTACCACTATGCAGAAATAGATGGGATATTTCTTTCAATATACACATACTTCTGAATCTGCTGAAATAACGTTACAGAAAGGACTTGTGCTTTGTGGCAGAGCACTGCAGTGATGAGCGTCTGGGTAGTTAGATTTATCAAAACCCAGGTGAGTGGCTGAGGGTGGCTCCAGAAGACAATTTTAATGCTCATGTCTGACTCCGGACTAGGTTTGGATCATGATACCCATCTAGCGACCATGTTGAGGGTCTTTCATGAAAATATGAAAGGTCGCTGAGGATACGTGCTTGAGATACTTAGAAGAATATGTGTACTCCAGCGCTGAGACGCCTGAAAGCGCGTGATGCCTCTTGGCCAGTACAGTAGGGATCTGAGAGCAAGGCTCTGCTTTTTATTGTATGTTACAAGCCGTCTCCGTGGATTAATGACTCACAGTGGGGTGATCTCATCCCAGAGTAGCGAGATTAAAAAAAAAAAAAAAGGCTTGTGCTTCACTGTCTGATAAAATCTGTAACTTGTGGCCTGCCCAGGAGTCCTCCCTGGTTTGTGAGCAGGGGGGTGCGGTGCTCTGAGGGGTGGCTTGGGAATAAATAACTGTAGGACGTAATTTTGTGTTTTTGCAGTGAGGAATTTCTATCAAGCTGGAAGCCAGTTTCATTTTCTTGGTGGAGATATGTAATGACAGTAGCATTTGGTTGTTGGAAGGTTTCCTTTGTCCTGCAGAAGCTCCATATTGGGCCACAGGAATGTGAAGAGGCAGCCAGTCATTTCAGGAGCAGAATGGAACCAGCTACTGAAAACATTTTTCACTTTCAAAATCTACCCAAATTTTTGACAACATGAACCCCTGCTCTTATCAGATGCTTTCAGAATTGAATACTGAAGGTATAAGGGATGCAATTTTTTCTTAATAATGCTTTAAAAACTGTGTCTTCCAAATGTTGCGTTCACCCCAGTGATCCTCTCCTACAACATCAAAGCCAGTTGGGTAGCAAAAGAATGTATTGCCATGTTATAAATGATAGTGTCAAATGGTAAAAGCTTTTATTCTAATCGATGAAACAATGTGGCACCTTAAAGCACCTTAATTACAATCCCTTTAATTTCCTGAGTACTTAAGCATTAGCTGTACTATATTTGTGTGTGAGACTTTTATTAAATTGTCATAGTACTTACTGTCAAATATTTAGTCCTACAGAAACTGTAGGAAACTCTAGCCAGTTTCGATATAAATTTGATGTGTAGAAGTTTGCGGAGTCAGTCTCTTAAGTGAGTGAAGGTAGCTGTGGAAAGTTGAGAAGTTTGAAGATAGGCTGCTCAGAGATAAAGTTCTGGGTCAGATTGCTACAGAATGTGAGCTTGATTTTTTATTTTTTTGGAAGCTGACAGTAAATCTGCTAAAATGCATTTTAGGTTGACTGTAATCACTTGTGAATTCATGCCACATTTGATGATTAGTCCTCATAGATGGAGACAGAGGAAAGACAGGGATTTAGAAGTGGTAAAATATTTTTATACCTCCTAAGTGAAGTGTTTTGATCTTTGATTTTGGAATTTTACTGCAAGATTGAAATATAGAGTCAAAATATTTCATTCCACCCCCTCATTGTTTTTAAGTTTCTGTTTCGAGAAAGATCCTGCAGGAAAAACCTCTCATTTTTGAATTGACCATAATGATTTATCTATTGATAGTCTTCCGTTTTGGGTTCTGCTTGTGAGACAGCTCTGATACCCAATCAGTAAGCACAAAATAGTCTGCTCCTGTGGCAAATTACTTGTTGGTCAGGGTTTTCTTTGCTGCTGCCTCATCCTTGAGAGCTGATAACATGAGGTCCTACGAAGAGCTGCTGATGGTGGCGTGGTGGTAGTTCCAGTCTTTTGCTCCTCTCACCGTAGCCTGGGGATGCAGGAGCGTGAAGGAAGTAGCCCATGAGGGACCCTCATAGCAGCTGTAGTTCTACACCCCCTGTGTCACTTGATGAAACAAGATACTGCAAATATCTCAGTGCATCTGCACATCCTAAAAAGGGCTAAGCAGTGCGCTGGCTTCTCCTCCACACTTTGTGTAACTGTAAAAACAAATACCTTGGGTAAATTCCTGGGGGAAGGAAGGAGAGATGCAAGTGCACGTGTGAAAGAGAGCAAGAGTCAGCCCTTTAAGTAGAAGATAATGAAGCTGTCCGGTCACTTTTCCGGCAGATGAAGATTAGCTCATGCTGTAGACACATACTGGGTCCTGCCTGTTTCCATCTAGGGGCTTTATCATCATCCATAATAATAATCTCTATAATTTCTACAGCCTGTTTTTTGTGAAAGGTAAGACTATTGGAAATCCAAGGCAAAATACTCCTGAAAAATGGCTGTGTACAGTAAACAAGCAAGGCAGCTTCACATTGAGGAGAGGCTGTTCAGCGAAGATGACAGCTGTTCCCATGACAACGCTAAAAACCTTTCACCATTGGGCATCAACAGGAGAACATCTCCCACAGCAAGTACATGAAGCCAGGAGTTTAGTCCTCGTCTTCCATAAATCATCCTGTTGGGCACCAATAATGAGGACCCGCCAGTTGGGCACGTGCAGCTCCACCTTCTAGGCACCAGCCTGGCTCCAGATGAGAGAAGGAGCAAATAAAGCTCAAGCGCCGGCGAGTTGGATTTACGTAAAAGGAAAATTAAGCTCGACTGATGTTCCTACCCTTCCCTCAGCTCTCCAGCTGAGGATCACGATTTTTAATGATGAAAAGCCAAGCAAAAATCCAGGCTGTTTTGCAAACTGCTGAAGAAGCCATGTGACTTTCTCTGTTGTGGAGAAATCTTTCACTGTCATGAGATGGGGAGAGAGGGAGGCCTTGGGAGAATTCTACTTTTTTTCACCCTAACCCTGTAGCGTCCAGCCTGTGATTCAACAGTTTTCTTCTCCATTTGAAACAGAAGGTGGTAAAAGACCATTTTTCACCACTGGATTTTCATCAGGCCTATCAGCTCCCTGAGAGTCATGATATGTGATTCTGAGCTTCTGCAGTCATCTGAATGTATGAGAATCTGCTTCCTTTTTTAAGGAAAAAGCCCTTATGCATTAAAATGTGCCCAGAAAGCTCAGGAGCCAAAGGTAAAGAACAACAAAAAAATGTAATTTTCTTAAATATCCTTTTTTGCACTAAAGACAAACTTCTTTTCTCTTTTGCTCAGTGACCAGAGGAGTTGAGCACATTCTGTTTGAATGGTAGGAGCTAGCTATACTTCTCCATAAATAAGACTATTCTGTTATCTTTAGCTTTTCAAACATTTTTTTTTTATCCTTAATTTTGATGTTTTGAGTATTTAAATATTAAGATCACTGACTTTTTTTTTTCTTTTACTGAAGTTTTTTTCTGAAGTCCTTTCCAGATATAAAATTAGTTGCTTGGTGATAGGTTTGATACTTCAAGTGGAGGAGTAGAGGTGAGAAAGGAGAGTCTGAACCAGCAGAGATTATTCCATTCTCTAAATATGCCTCTTGCAGCTTAGAACCACAAAGCAAAATTATTAGCAAGGGACCTCTTTTTTTCTGTTTAAACACTGGTTCTCCCATTCTCAAGCTGGGTGAAATACATTCAGTTATAAAGGCTGTTCTATGTATTCTGAGAATCACCACCTTCTCAAACCCCCAGGGATGTGCAGGGTCTCCAGGCTGCTGGTCTGTGCTACCCCAGTCGCTCTCGTCCTGTGACACATGTACACAACTCGCTGTGACACTAGTGGGACTTAGACACGCATTCAGGACAGGACATCCTTGGCTGCATCTTGTAAACATCTTAAATTGATACTGGAAAGGCAGAAATATGGAACCATGGTGCAGTTTATGTATCAAAATATTACCCTTTTTTCATGAGTTCAGGCACAGCGTGTGACTCCATTCTCCCCCAGAACCATGAGTTCTGCACCCTGGTCCATGCTGGAAATGAGATGCAAAGTTTCTTTTTATCATATTCCCTAATCCTCAGGGCTGAAGAGCTGATCCCTGTGCAGAGCTCGGCATCGCTCTGGCCCTGTGCATTGTTTTTTTGCTGTTACTTGCTGTGCTCGGTGCCTGTTTTGCTTGTGCTCTGTTGCGGCTTTTCCATACTACTAATTGTGTGCTTTTGAATTACTGGAAGGGTGTTGCGTGGTGATGCCAGCACTAATGGGCTTTCACCTTCCTCCACTTTTGTAACAATCCTCAGGCCAATTAACCAATTCTTGATTTATTCCTTGCATCGTATTTCAGCCATTAGCAGATGGAGCACAGGCCATCTGAAAAATGGGAGTTGCTCGGCCCATTCTGCTGGCAGTGAAAGCTGATGCTGCTCTGGCTTGCCTAATCCTGTGCTTTTCCGCTCACCCACAGGCGAACGCTTGGAGCTGCTGTTGGAGAGCACCAAGTGCAGCTGGACACCTTCCCCCCCAGCCCCGAGCGCAAGCGTGTCTGCAGCCGTGGTGGGCTCCCGTGAAGCAACACCCGTCGCCCAGTTCCGCATCCTGGCTGCTGGGACAAATGGTGGGATGCAGGAGAGCATCTCCAGGAAACAGTCCTGGATTGTGTTAGAGGGATGGTGGCTGGAGAACCTGGGTTTCTCGGATGTGACAACAGGGTGCTGTGATTTTTCCTCTCTCTGTTTCACCTCTGTCTAGCAGCTGGATGCAATGTGGAAGCAGATCCCTGAGGTGCTTTAACAGTGAGGGTGGCTTGAAGCTCAGTTTCCAGTCAAGGGGATGAATGAGTGAGTAGTTTCACAAACTCACAGGCTCATGGGAGTACCTCACCCACCTCTCCCCCTCGGCTCCCTCGGGCATTGACTGAGCACCTTTGGGCACAGCACTGCGAAACCAGCCTGCAATTACTGGTGGAAAGGGCCGATTATGGGTAGTTATGAAATCCCGTGACCATGGAGCTTGTGTTCTGCCTGGCTTTTCCCCCTTGGTTTGCCTGTTCAGGGTGAATCCTGACAGGTACGTGGGCTCATGTGCTGAGCTCCTCTGCGTGCTGCTCTCTGAATATTAATGTCATCTGCCCAATTTAGGAACAAAGTCATAAGTCACTCATTTTTCTAAGGCAGGAAAAAAGCTTAAATACTTCCAAGAAAAGCACCACTGTTTATTATGCTGGCTAGACTGGAAAGTCTTAGTTACAGCATGTACTGAGGACTGAGAGCCAACCCCAAAAGACATCAGCACACAAGCCCCCAGGGCACAACCACCACCCAGGGCTTGTACGCAGGGGGGACAGATGCAGGGTAAAGCTGCCTCTTCTTGCCTCTAACAACTAAACCAACAAAAAAGGAGCTCTGTTGTGAGAAAGGGAGAGCACTCTGGGCAGTGGGGGGAATATCAGGGCTTTGTGCAGGAATAGGTTCCCCTAAAAATGAAATTATCATCAGCTGGGAGGTTGCCAAAATGAGTTGCACAACACAACCCTTTATACCCATAAGCCTGCTAGCATCACAGGTCTATGAAATATTAACATTTCTGATGTAAGACACAATTTCTTCTTCTTGTTGTCTTCAGAGCTACCTGGCTGCTGGGAGAGACACATGAAGCCACCCCTCTGCCCTGCCAGGGGCAGGGTGTCAGCAGCCAGCCACAGAAAACCTCCCTGGCGGCTACCACCCTGTGAGACACGGTTTCATAAGAAAAAAGCAAAGGAGGAAAAAAAAAAAAAAGTGATGGAAAATAATCTGCAAAATTTCCACCTTCTGCCCCAGAAGAGTGGAGTGTGAACTGCGGGACCTGCTGAACATAAACATCTCGGTTTTCAGAAGCTGGTTAAGCTTTTGCCATCAAACTGCAAACGTCAAAATAGAGAAGTAAGCATATATGCCAGCCCAGCCAGCCCTAGCAGTGCCCCCATCTGTGTCGGTGCATTACCCACTTATGCTGCTTCCTTATACAACAATTTTATTTGAAAATAACATATACTTGGAGAATATAGAGGCAGGTCCTATCAAGCAATGTTCACGCTTGCTTTGTTCCTCCAGTCTCCTTGTTTTAATAAGCCAATAGATCTTTGCCTCCTTTTAGTTTTTGAAGGTCTCAATTTTAATGAGGAAAGCCTTGAACCTAACAGGAGTCTATAAGTACTCTGAAAAGCCCTTCCCTTGAATTTAGCGGGGTTGTTTACATTGGTAAAGCTAAGCATATAGCAAGGTATCAACAGGAGCACAGCTCCTTTGGCAGCTGGGTGTCTCCCCTGCGTACGGCCCTGGCTGGTGACAGCTCAGAGGACGAGGCAGGTGCCTGCTCCTTTGTGTCTGCACACAGAGCACCCCCTTCCCGAGGGGCCACAGGCAGTTCACCCTGAGCGAGTTTGATTTTGAATTGAAGTGGTCTCTATTTGCCAGCAGTAGTCCAATATTTATGTTACCCTTATCCATAAAGTACTGGGCAGAGTTTGCTGTGTGCTGCTTGTATCATGTATGGAGCAGTTGGCCAGTAAGTCAGTAGTAAACTTGCCCGAAGGAGGATCCAGCAGACAGACTGCACTGTTGGAGATGCTGAATGTGGGCGAGGAAAGGCTGTACGAGAGCCTGGGCCATGGGCTGGTGGCCTAGGACGTCTCCTCGGTCCATCCCTGCCTGGCTGGGCACTTGCTATTTGTATCTCTTTTGGCTCCTATAGTGATATCAGCGTTTCAGGAGTAGCTGTGATTTTGGTTTGTTTATAATGTGGATGGGCTTTTCTTTCTTTTTTCCTTCAAATGCAAGTTATCCCATGGGATTGATGCTATTCCTTGTGAACGATGCCCCTACCTGTGTATAATCACAAACATCTAACCATCGAACCTTGGTCTCGGGCTCACAGGGCATGTGTGGAGATTTCTCTATCATGTTGGCTGTGTGGCTTAATTTCTGTGTTAAAACACAAACAGACTGATGGCAGATGGGAGCTTTGGGTTTGAGAATTCATTCAGTTCCATTAAGAGTTTTTCTTTTTTTTTCTTTTTTTTTTTTTTACATTTAGATTTGCAATATTAATGGTGGTTAACAGAAGTTTCCTGGAAACAGAGACGACAATTAAGAACCAAAGTACAATAAAATTGATGTTGGTTGTGGGTGTGGGAGAGAGGCGAGTGTTTACCACAACTGAAATCAGTAATTGGTGTTGCTAATGGAAAGATGATTGCACATTGGCATGTCACGGTGGATTGCAGCTGCCCTGAGTTGGAGTTTGAAGAAAAGCAGTGTGATCGCAGCAGACCTGCGTGTCACCTGCATCCATGAAGGAGAAGGGAGCACAGCAGGGGGGGAAACAGGGCAGCACATCTGCTGACTGCCTGGGACAGCTGGGAACAACAAATATGTTTCAGGGTTCCTCACCACCCAACTGCCAGGTGAGCTTCACTGAGCAGCACCCAGTCAGAAGTAGTCAGGTGCCTGCCCAGGGCAGGGGGTTGGACTAGATGATCTTTATGGTCCCTTCCAATCCAAACCATCCTGTGATTCTGTGGGACTAAGTTCATTCAGTAAGTCCTAGGTGTCACGGGGAATGCAGGGCAGTGCCCTCTGCCTGCTGGGTGAAGGGGAGGAAGGATGCCAGGCGGGAAGAGGCCGGCAGGGAAGGGCAGGAGCAGGGTGAGGACCTGCCCTGCTAACAGGGAGCATGACAAGTGCTCTGTTGTGTGCTGTATCTCCTAATGTGCTTCTGTCTGGCATTTCAAGCACCCAGAAATGGCTTCCAACGCAACAACGCAGGAGTGGTTCCTACATCTATGTATTGGGAGTGGTTTATTAAACAGCTGTAATTGTGCAAATGCAATGGCAAATATGTTTGCTTTATGGTAGTACATCTCAGTAAAAATAGCTTAATGACTGTATTGAAGTAATTTATTAGGAAATGTGGAAACTGTGCAATTAAGCAAATGCATTTTCCAGGATTATGATCATCCAGTTTTCTATCTATCCCGTATGCCTGCGATGGATTTATTAATTCTTGTGCACCTTTGGTAAGAAGTGGGTAGATGTAGCAAATCTTTGCAGTTTTCCTTCTAGCTCATGGATATGCAAAAGCAGTTTTCTCTCTCTTTGGTCTGGAAAGTAACCTCACTTCCATGGAAGAGTGCGTGGCAGCCTGAGATGTCTTTAAAACCAAAGAAATCCTTTAACCCTCTCCACCACTGCACAGCCTTGGGCCAAACTGAAAGACAATGCATGAAGAGGTCTCTCCTTCCTCTGTCTCTGGGGCTGTCTTCTTGCTTGCTGTGTGCAGGATTTGATTAAAAAGCCCATGACTTCAGTGTCTTTGGGATCTCAGAGAGGAGCTTGAGATGATTAGGAGAAGCAGCCCTTTACTTGAAATCGTGGGGAAAAAGTCTTATGTGGAATCAGTATGAGAAGTAGATGTTCAAACTCTCTTAGTCGCAGAGGTTTCTAGAGTGGGGCAGAATTTTTTCTTTAATAGTCTGTATTGTGCTTCATGTTCCCATCTTATATCAAACCCTGCCATTCTCAGAAGAATCTCAATTGCTTAAACCAGAGGCTTTCCACAAAACTGGGTGGGAGTGGATTTTCCAAGGGCTCGAGGGAAGTCAGGTAAAGCTGAGCATTTGACTGCTTTCCATGTTTTGAGCAGCCAGTGTTGTGTGGGCAGGAACCCAGTGGAGGTCACTGGTCTCCAAGGGGGCTGCAGATGGCTCCATGGTGGGGCCAGTAGTGTCCACCCTGCACTCACAGGGGTCTGGAAGGGTGTAAAATGGCCAGATCCGCAAAAGGCTTTAGGTGCCTAGGAAAGAGAGAAATGTCAATTATGGAAGTTTTTTGTCAGCATGACTCCACCACCTCCTGATCAAAGGTGAGAGGGAAGGAGGGTTAGAGATGATTTAAGATCCCAAATGACAATCACACCTGGTTGATCTCAGATCTCTGTCCTTCAAGTAAAACAGAGGGAAAGCAAAACCAGCTCTCAAATCAGCTCATGTTCAATCTCCTCCTTGACCTCTGTCATGGTGGGGAGACAGTAAAGCTTAATAGGAAATTCATTTTACACAAGATCCAGGGTCTGTAGATAGCTACGTTATAATTAACTGTGTTAATTTGTGTGCCTATTTTGCTCTTTTTTTTTAATCTTTGCATCTATTAATTATTGCAGAACAGTTCTTACTGATAACTCCCCGGCAGTTTGTGCTGCTGCTCTGAAATTATAAAATGATATAGTTGGCAGAATGGGTACAGACTTGTACAGTTAATTGGGTTTTTGCAGAAGGAAATTACATAGTATAATAATATGCCCAGGGTGCCATGGGAAGTGCAATTTCTTATTGCTTTAGTAAATAGGATTGTGAGAATATGAGCTCTGGATTATAAATTGACTTGGAATTTATCCCAAAGTTGCAGAGGGTTTCAAACCCCTGATACGGAGCCCTAGCGTCACAAACTCATTGCTGTGAGGGCCCCTGTTTTTGCGTTGTTGGGGTTTTTTTCTCCCCAGCTCATTCACTTTGGTAACAGGTTTAGCTGCAGAGTCCCAGGGTCTTTGATCTGGTTGGGTGAAGTCGCAGGAATCACGCAATTGTAAAACAAGTGGTGGGTCATGGTGGTGGCTAACGAGAGGTGAGCTGTGAAAACCCAGAGCTTTGCTGGGGGGAACAGGGCATTTCTGTTTCTCACCTCTTTTTTTAGGAGATAGAATTGGATAGAAGCCATCGAGGACATTTTTTTTAAGTGAGAAAGGTTGGTGAGAATGAATGTTTTTCATTTCCTGCTAAATTCAAGTCTCAAAACCAAGGCTCTCTCTTTTTTTAAGGCTCTTATTTTTTTCTTTTTTTTTTTTCCAACCTGAATGCTCAATCTTGGGTCAGCCTGAAAGGTGTTGTGAACTGGGTAGCTTTGGTGTCTGTGAAGACTTTCTTAAATAAAAGCATGAACAACTTGAAGGAGGTTTGGAGGATAAATGGAGATTGAAAGTTTGATTCTAGCAAGAAGCTGTTTCCTTTGAAAAGAAAACTCCTCTCCCAAAAAGTTTCAGTAGCAAGCCTTGATTATTACTACCTCCTGCCTTAACTGGAAATGTCAATAATTTGATATCAGCCTCAGCATTTTGATGCCTCACAAGTGCTGCCAGCCGCAGCACGGTGGAGAGACCTGGACCGTGGTTCTGGTTCAGCTCCTGGCCTCCTGCACACCCTCGAGACTGCAGCTCTTCTCCTCTCCGTTTCATCTTCTCAGCTGCCAAAGGGGGGGTTGTAAACTTTACCATTTTTGTGAAGGGCTTGGAGTCCCTCCGCGGGATGCTCTGGATGCAGGCAGCATGCTCATTTCTTCCAGTATATATACAGCGTACAATCTCCTCCAGCCGTCTCTGCTAATCTCATTAAAGCTCTGTTTTTACGAGTTGGGGATTTGTAATTTTTTGTTGTTGTTGTTGCTGCTCCTGATGGTTTTCTGCATCCCCAGTCATTCTTATAATTAAAGTGACAGCTCTTGAACTAGTATGTCAAAACAGCACGGTTGAGGCAGAAAAGTACTGGGAAGATCACCTTTAATCAGACAACAAGGACTCATGTTTAACTGGGTAGATAGTAAGTCCTGGATCTAGCTGGCTCACAGTGAAGTTTCCCCAAGGACAGGGTGTTGTTAAGAGTTTGCACAACTGTCTAGCCCCCACCGCTTGGGGTTTTTGATGGAGGCTATTTAATATGCAGTTTCTGTCACCATGTCAGAGCTGTAGCTGGGAAGCTCTGAACCCTAGCAAATCTTTTCAGACTTATTTTCTAGAAGCTGTACAAAAAAAAGAAATGCGAAGGAGATGATTTTGGTTTGAAGAGCAGTTGAGCCCTCGAGCTTGGTTGGAAATTCACTGTTTCCAGGAGTCCTAGCTCTTTGTTCCCCAGTCTCTCGGCATCACAAAGCCAGGTACACTAATCCCAAGGGTATCTCAGTAGAGAAATCCTGAGTGTGGGTAAAATTTGCAGCTACACAAACTGTGCATCTCCCGTGCAGTGCATGGGGTAAGAGGCGCTCCGAGGGCACAGCAGCACAGGGCTATGCAAGCATCCCAGGAGCTCCTGGCTTGCTGATTGCTCCCGCTCCCAGACTTAGGGCTTGGGCTAGTTCTCGCTTTTCTTCCTGCTTTTGCTGCTCTGTGCTCCCTTAGCATCAGCCCACATGGCTGTAGGTACCATGGTACATGTATTTGTGCATTTATGTGTACCAGATATAAACCACTCTGCATTCCGTTGAAGGTCCCACTGCTCGGTGTAGCTGCTTTCCTAGAAGGGTTTATTTTCCCTCTGTGTGCCCGACACAGGGCCATTCAACCTGCTGTAACCAGACAGCTGCTGTCCTTAATATTTTAATATATTCCATCTCCAAAGCAGCTGGTAGCGTCCAGCCAGCAAGCACTTCTTTTCCCTTTTGTATGCTTGGGCTGCTGTACCCACCATTAGGGAGGTGCTGTAAGATCCTGGGGGCAGCTGGGGATACGTCAGGGTTATGTTAAAAGGTCTCGAGGGCTTGTTTGGCCTCTGGAAACCCTGGGACTGAGGAAAGCGTCTCAGCCTTTGGGCTGACACAGGGAAGATCTTGATCAGCTCTTGCTCTTTGATGTTCTTGTGTCTCTTATTACAGACTTGCACCTGAAACTCTCCTCCTCTGAATTTCTCCAACTTTCTGCAAAGGCTTCATGAATACATATGAAAAACACACATGCCCTCCATGCATTCAGGTGGGTCTGATTAACTGGGATATTTGTGGTAAACCCATGGGAAGTGGGAGTTGGGAAGATTCATTGGTCATTTAAGATGCCCTGTGACTTTGCAAAGAGATATCATGGCAGCCTGCGTGTGTGGGGGCCTTTAAATTCAAATGCTTACAATGGCTGCTCTCCAGCATCTCGGTTCGTAGGGTACAAGAACCATGGATTAACGGCAATATTTTTACATTGCCTTAAATAAACTTTCATTCTTGATTAGGGCTTTGTACTTCATTACATTGGTATGTTAAATGCTGTATTTATTTGCGGTGCTATGCAATCTTACAATAATAACATTTGATGCTGCTTATGATTACAAGGCTCAGGTTTCAAGAGCTGAAAGGGTTCTCAGCTGGAAGGAATCAGCCCTCAAGACCTAAGGTACCGTATAGCATGGACCTGAGCTAGCAGTTCATTTCCCAATAACATTTCTAGTGCTGAGGCTACTGACCTCTGTGAAAAGACCAGCGGAGCAGATGATAGCCTAGCGTTGGTCCTATATGACATCTTCTGTATTCCTTTTACTTCCGAGACAATATTCTCTCTCTCCCTCTCTCCACATATGAATGAAATCTTTGATTTCAGCACTCCTGATTGGTAAATATATATACTTTAAGTGAAAAAGAGGGGTGAGTAGGTGGGGTTTGGCTGCTCTTTACATGTGTGCTGCCCTCTGAAGGTCACTGAAACGGGAGTTTGATCCTCAAGTGCAACAGCTGGAGCAGTGCAGTGGCTACCTGAGGACGCTTTGGGCAATCTAAGTGCTGCTAGGATCTCTGCCAGAGTGGAGATGAATATACATGACAGACTTGTGAATTGCTCAAAGAAATTAGTGGGTGGGAGGGGAAAGAGAAGGGGGGAGGTGGGGCTGCCTTTTTCTCCTGCACTCTCATATAGTGGAAGGCTGATGACTGGGAGCTATTTAAATGCTTATAATTGTCTCATTATGGACAGAAAATGTAATTAAAAGGGACAGCAGTTTTTTCTCCAAATTCAAAACACTGCAGTCTCTCTTTGAAAGCAATTTTGGCTGTTAGCACAGGTGGTAATGTCCCAGCAATTGAACCCAATTTAATTTCAGTGTCAAACCACTAAGGAGAAAAAATGAGTTCCCTTCCAGGTGCCACCTGACACAGCTGTCGCGTCTGGAGGGAGGAACGGGAGCGTGAAGGAGTGTGCAGAGCTTAGACGGGATGGGGTGGGCAGGCAGCTCGAATGCGGGAGCACTTGGGCATGAGCGTGGGCACCCACCGGAGAAGAGCAGAGGCTGTTGTCTTTGCCAGATCTGCTCCCCTGGTGCTGCCTTGCCTGCAGATGGAGGTGTGATGGGTACACAAAGCAGCACACGATACCGTCTGCAGATGGCATCGAGTGTATTCGGTTTGCTAGAGATGAGCAGTTCAGCCAAGTGTTCTCCAGGACAATAAGCAAATCGCTCACATCTTTGTCTTGTTTTGCTTAGATGTTAAAGCAATTCCATGTCCTGGGAGAAAGGACGTTCCTTGAATTTGTCAGCAAAGCTGAGATGTGCATGAGAAAGTCAGTGGGGTGAAAACAACCCTCTGTTGGACTCCGTGTGGCTGTTTCTGTCTCTTGCTGGGACAGGGATGGCTTCAGACAGCTGCATCCCTTCTGTGCAGAAAGAGGGAGGATCAGCCAGGCTTGCAGCGAGCAGCCTGGGTCGGTGCAGAGCTAGCCCAGCACAGAGCTCTTTGGTGCTCTTCAAGACTTTCAGAAAGACCTTCAATCCTTCAGAGCCCTGAAATTGCAGGAAATTTAGTTTCATATTCCTCAGGCATTATGAGGCTGAACAAAACAGCTACAAAACTCTCCTCTCTCCCTCTATCGTTCATTTACATGTGTTGCTTTACTTTTGGGATCAAAAGCAGAGGAGGTGAAGTGGAGAGAGAAAATAATCTTCCTGAGTCGTCCTCACCCCATGAAAAATGGAGTTGTTTGAGTTACTGCAGGTAAAAGAAGTTCCTCTGCCTTGGTCCCCTGTGGCTTAGTATTAGGCTGTGTCTTTGTTCAAGAAACCCTGCTCAGAAAAGCCTGTGCATGAGTAAAGTGTTACTAGGGGAAGTAGGGGAAGCTGCCATCTTATGGTACCTGGCCAAGAGCTCATCTGAAACGCATCTCTACGGTCTCTGTCTTTAAGACTTCATGTCTCAACTTTGCTACCTGGAAAGGGAGGGTGCAGAAGGAGACTGAAAGGAAGAAATTAATTTTGTTTCATCTCCTGAGACATGAAAGATTTTTGCAGCTAATGAATTATTTCTGAAAACACTACTAGTAGCTGCAGGCAACATTAACTTCGAGTTTCCCAATGAGCAAGCGTCACTTATGTACTGATTTAAAATTCTAATCTGTTTTCTTTTGCAGTAGCTCAACTCTAACATGACTGGGGGTCTGGAAAGAGGCCAGACGAAGTAGCCATGTTTCCAACAGTTTAGTAATCTCCTTAGATGCAGCAGTGAAAAACAGTGGCTGGATCCTATTGAAGCCTGGGGCAACCAATTATCTCAGTAGAGAGGCTCCAGAGCCCTTCGTTAGCGTCGGGGACGTGGTGAGTTTCTGGTTGCTGCAAGCACAGCGGCGATTTCAAGCTAAGCAGAAAAATCAGTTGTGTCATAGGTTAAAGAGCTCTGCTGCTGTTTAAAAACGCAGGAAGGGACAACGGCCCTGCTGAGAGCAATGCAAGTTTTGCTCTGGACTTCAGAGCCACTGGGGTTTCTGCCTCCTTTTCAAAGAAACCCTACAGCCGAGCTGGAATTAAAATCAGCCAGGAACACGGGCTGGAATACAGCAATCCACCAGTGTCTGGTTCTTTCCCTGTCCCTAGATGGGAGGGTGGGGATCTGAAGTCCCACCTCGCACCTGGAGCTGAGGCTGGTGGCCATCAGCAGGGTGGGGAAGGTGCTGCTCTGGCTGAGTCTCCAGGGTTGGGTTGGCATCCCAGTGGCACTGCTCAGTGACTGAGGGATGTGTCATCCGAGAGAAAAAGAGAAACAGATGGTAGAGGGAGTTACAGTGGGAGGAAAACCCAATTAGAAGTCCCAGCATGGTTTATGGTAGGGATATGGATCTTATACCTTGAGTAACAGCCAGGAAAAGAGAGGCACCCAGCTTTTTCACCCATGGTGGAGAAAATTCTTGTTTCAGGCACAGAATGATATTGAAAAAAAAGCATTTATAAAGCTTCTGAGAGAGTCTTCTCTGAAGGGAGAGCGAATAAAGGAGATACAACAGGGGAGATGGACTTCATTTGTCCAGAATGTGGACTCATTATTCCAATACAGGGTTTTTTAGGTTCCCTCTCCTGGAAGGGAGATATATTTAATCTGCCTAATGTTTATGACAGCAGCCTGGGTGTTGGAAGTCTGTAATCCCACCCCTAGGTATACCCTCAGCCCCTCCTGGAATAAACACGTGCCTTCACCTGCTCTCCTGGCAGTGGGATCACTCTTTGCGATCTTTGGGATCACTCGCACTCCTGTTTTGGTTGTTCAGAAGTTAATTTTCATCAGCAGTGAGCGTTAGTATGAACTAAGTCGGGCAGCTGGCAGCTCTCGGCCTCAGTTGCTGTAAAATTCCTCATCTGTGAAACAGAGTTTGTAACTTTTCACTGCGGCCAGGAGCTGGGCACCAGTTTGGAGGGGTGGGTGTGCCGGGAGGCTGCAGTGGTGTGATTCACGGGCTCTGATGTGGGCTGGGCTGGGGTGAGGAAGACAGAAGGGTGTTGTTGGCATGCAGGGCACCGCTCCTCCCTGCGAGGTGGCAAAGAAAATGTACAGTCTTTCAGAGTCCAGAGACTGTGAAAAGGCTAAAGAAAGAACATTTCATGCCTTCAGCAAGTGCCTGGGGGATGCTGGACTCAAAACCAGCTGTGACAGTGGCTGTGGAAGGGAAACTGTTCTGAGCAGGGGCTTGTGGGCAGCTCTATGTGCCCAGAGGGGGGGAAAAAACCCACCCCACTCCTGCCAATTTGTGCATCTGGCTGTTAGTTACCTCACAAAATGCAAACCTTAAATTTCAGAAAATATCCAATCTGTGTCTTCTTGCAGTGTCATCGCTTTGCTCATGCGTTACGCCGGAGCAGGGCAGCTGCAGCCTGTCCCCAGCCATGCCCCGCCGCCGGGAGAGCAGCCGAAGGCACGACTGCTGTGCCGGGGCTTTCTAACTTTCACATGCTTGATTTGCTGTCAAAGCAATCGTTTCTTCCCACCCAGCGCTGCAGTTGGTAGTGGTGTGGCTTTGCAGGTGAACTGCACAGTGTGTACCGAAGCAGACTATTTATAGGAGGGCAAGGTGTCTGTTTAAGGAACGGGGTGCATGTTCTGGGAGCAGCATGAGAAACGGCAATTGAGCAAGAAAGAGAAGAGATTTCTGATTTTATTCCCTGACAAACGGGCTAGGGAATAAAATCGGAAAAATAATTCCTGAATAATACAAGATATGGCAAAATTAACATATTTTTGTTGATTCTTTCTTACCATATTTTTTTTTCCATGAAACTGTATTCCTACCCGGCACTGCGCTCTTAATTATCTTTCTGAATACATCGTATAGATCTCAGACCACTAACTAATGTTAATAAATTACTCCTATGAAATAGATAAGTGTTTTCTCCTCATTGAAGGTGCTCAAGAACAAAGGATCAGAGTTAAATATAGGACCAGACCTCAGGCATTGTCAGGCCTCACCATTATGCTAAAGCCATCAAGCCATCCTCAAAGCTTGTAATAGCAACATGGGTGGAAATGACTGCCCATCCTTAAAGCTTTTTGCTTTACATAAAAAAAGTCCAAGAAATGCTATTTGGTGAATTTATTCTGGAACTCTGTGAGTGTAACAATTGCACAAACTATTCGTGATGTAGGCAAATATTAAGAAAACTGCACCACAGTATGGGGCGCTTGCTGCACTGGAAATGCTCTTTAAGCACCTCAGGATGTCTATAAAATCTTCCTACATCTCTGGGTATGGTCCAGTCAGCACAGTGTCCCATCTCAGCTTCTGCTCATCCACCCTGGCACCAGAATACCAAAAGCATTTAGTCAGGAAACAGGCACTTGCAAAATCCTTCCTTCACTTTCTCTTAATTTTTGTTATGTAAATTCTATATTTCCTGGAACGGAGGCTCTGAACTGCTGAACTCCGGCTGAAGTCAACCCAGCTAACAAGCTCATTTATATTAATAGGAAATCAACTGTTCCTTTTTGCTGGATTCCCAGTGGAGCAGCTGGTGGTCTGCTTTTCCCATGCAGTCATCCTACTCCATACTGAAATATCTCAAAAATATTTGTCTGCTAGAAAAATGTAAGTGGATACCAATATTGCTGATGTGAAAAACAAATAAATAGAGAAAGCCACAGATTCTTCTGGTCAATTAGATGTTGAGAAAGCGGTCAAATTTTTTTGTATACTATTAGATAGCACTTAATAGCTGTCTTCCAAACAGCTTCATGGCTTTTAATGACTAATCATTAAAAAACCCCCAAACAAACCCAAACACAACAAAACAGAGTTAGAGCTATGGTCACATTATTTGCCAGGAGCTTATATTTATGATTTTGGATGTAGTTGCTATAACATATCTAAGAGTTCTTTCCCTTACTTAGCCCAGCTGGTCAGCGCTGGCTGTTTGGGGAAGGTGTATGAGAAAAGATACATGGGACAACTTATGGGTAGTTCTATTCGAGGAGGAGAATGAATAATTTTTGCTTTGTACCACTAGCTCTCTAATTGATTGATTCTTTGTCTTGTACTGCAATTTTCTTTCCCATTTAGTTGCCATTTGGTGTGTTTACACTCTTTGGAGCTCCTGGGACATCCAGGCCTTCCCATTAGTGGGGTGGGCAGCGCACAGCTGGGTGGCTGAGGCCACCCTCCTCTTGAACGTGGAATGGGGCTTTGGTTAGGGCTTGGGTCCTAAAGACAAGCAGATTGCACATTTGCATAACGATGCAAATGAGTGACCTCACCACAGCAGGAATGGTATGTCTTTCCCAGCCCAGTGGTACAGTGTACAAGACTGGACATTAGCCATGAAGGTTAGAGAAGAGGTCATCTTCCCATTTTTTACTGAGCGGAGAGAGAGATTTGGGATGTATTTCCGGCATGATGTTGCCTGAGGCACCGTGCTGGGGGTGTGGGGGCCCTGGGCTCACAGGTCGGGGAGGGTAACCCCTGTGGTTCGCTCTCCTCCTCGTCATCGCTGCAATGACCTTCCTCTATGGCTCCACTAGCCGCCTGGTGTCACCCACACCGTGTTGGCTGTGATGGGCTCACAGCAATGAAAGGTGGTAGTTTCTGCGCAGACACACAAGCACTAAGTGGTACCAGAGGCTGGGAAGGTAAGTGCGTGCTTCTGTAGCATCGTAAGTATTTGATAAGCTCTGTCTCAGACTCCTGCACTTTGAGGACTTAATTTTTTTAAGTCTTTTTTGGCTTTACCAGTCTCTCATGATTCAGAAAATAATGTCTCCAATTTACTGTATCTCCTGGCTATTAAATCTGCCTGTAAAGGGGCATAAAACTAGACCATGAACATCTAGAGGAATTCATTCCTGTTAATTAATTTAAATTTACACTTTCTCATGCCTGGATCAATCTTCATCTCACTGTCCCCTAGTGGTAGCCTCTCCACCATTCAGGAGAGTGCTAGAAGTTGTATCACTGTGCAGTTCATTTTAAGACTAATTGTCATCAAGACGTGAAAACAGCATTTTACGTTATGGTTTTTTTTTTCTGTTCAGCACAGAGACCAATTAATTTTAGTTTCAATTATTGTTAACCACATGTCTGCCAACATTATAAAAATGTCACTGGGTATAGCAAAACATGAGTCTACCTTTAGATTAGAGGTGTGGGTTCATTATTTAATTATATAGGGATTGAATTTTATGATGCAAAGTTGCGCACATTTACTCTTATTTTCCAAAGCTAAGGTTAATGCTCAGTGCTTGTGTTTCTAACCAGAAACCACAAACCTTCATTGCCGTGACACATTAGTCTCAGCTTCTGCCTGGATGGTTGCAAATGATACTCTGGGGCAAAGTTACCTCTAAATGCTCTTGCTTGCTGAATAGTAATGATGTCGTGCCTCTTAGTAGCTCAATTTCCTTACAGAAAGAAGGAAGGTAAGTAAGCAAAAAGGGACATTATGGAAGAATCTAATCCATATTTTATAAGCAGAGATATTCCTACAAAAGAACCTTGTAAGTTACTTAAGTTATTACTGACTCTTCTGAAATGATCAAAATATATTGAAAAGCTGAACCTTTCCTCCTGTTCATCTGTGCTGACATGTCTAAACATCCTCCTTGGTTTTGGTGCTACAATATGATGTTACACGGGAGCGGAAAAGTCCCTGGAGAAGGCAGTGACATCTCTAGGAGCGAGGGCCATGCTGCGCCATCTGTACTTTCCACAGCCCAACTTCTAGCACTGCACACCACGTTAAACGCTGGAAAAACTCCACTGGGTTTATTAAAGAGACAATTAAAAGTAACACAATAAAGTGCCCACGGCCAAACAAAGCACAGCACTTACTTGCCAGATTGTTCCGTAGTACATATTTAATTTGTGTTTAATTGTATGATGTAAAACGCTACACAGTGCCGTGATATGAGGCCGTGGAGGTAGCTGGTGTGGACACAGCAAGGAGCGTCGAGGCACTGGTGAGGTGCCCCCACAGCCGTACTGCTCTTCTGGGGTCCGTCTGCTCTACGGGGTGATGAGGAAGAGCTGGATGAGCCCCACCAGTGCTCAAGGGATGTCACTGGGGCTCTTGTGCCCTGACTGGGGTGTGCGCTCCCTCGCCAGATGGTTTTGTTTGATTAACCTTTGGGATTATTGGCTGTTGCCTGGCTGAGTGTGAGTGGGACATTGGCTTACTCTGTGTGTTAGGAAAACAGATACGGTGGTTTTGTATGTGGTTTAGAGGATGTGGTATAACAAAGAAAGAAGCAAAACAGTGTCTGCTTTAGACTAAACAAGAAGAATGACAGGCAAAAATCCATCCAGGTGGGAAGGAAGGGATAGTGAGGTTATTGTTGGTGGAGCCAGAGAAGAGAGATTGCCTGAGGATGTGAGCTGGAGGAGATGGAGAGGTTGCTTTCATTTCATTAATCATAATGCTGCGTTTCATTCATCTGTCTAAAATCTAGAAAATTCTTTATGTTGTTGGTAGAAAAGTAAATCTACTGATGCTGGTCCTGGTAACATTTGGCAGCAGGTGCCTGAAGTGCTGCTGAGGCTGGTGCTGGGTGGGCAGTGACCATTCTGTGGCCACTGAGTGGCCACCAGTGACGTGGGCTTGGGAGGCATCCTGCTTTCCGCAGGGTGCGTCTGCCTGGTGGTTTACTTTAACCTGCTGGTTAGTGCTGTGGCTTGGCATAAAGCATGTGCAAGTAACAGGGCTGAGGGGATGTGGGGTGAAGGGTCTAGGCAAAGCAAAGCAAAGTTTGTGTTGTATGTATATATTTCATATCTATAGATTTGGCATGCAATAATGAACCACAATGCCTCAGGAGATAGGCATTATTTTAATTAACTTGATAAAGTAAATCAATTCATAGAGAAAACCTCCTTGGACAGTATAATTACAGATATTGGATTATAACTCAGAAGCTTGCATACTCAAGCTGGCAGGCAAATAACAAGAAAAGTCATTAGCAGAAAGTGGAAGAGGAAGACATATGTTATAGGAATTTCTCCACTTTCTAATTCTTCATTTGTAAACTTCCCTTCAAGTTCAGTGCCTTAATCTTATTAGATGTCATTGCCACTGCTTGTTATGAAATACTCAACTGATCATTTAGATTTTTCTTGAAAAGATCTTACTAAAAAGATAAACACAAGTAAATGGAGATACATTCCATTAAAATGCTGTACGTGGACTTCTGTGAGATTTATCCACTTGTGCATTTAACTATCTGGTTTCCATTTGCAAATGTGGTGGCTGTATAAAATAAGATGTAGAACTCTGCGCTTAGTCTTTTTCATTTGAGTTGTATGTTCAGGAACCTGTAAGGGCGTGTGGAGTGCAGAACCGCGCAAACAAGCGGTTGGTCTGGGTAGAAATGTGTATTTATTTGTTCTTTTTACATTTTTAAATGGCCATAAATTAACATCTCCATACGTCAGGGGGTTCAGGTTAGAGCTTAGAAGACTCTTACAGAAACTGCGTTTCAGTATAAAACAACTGGGATGTAATCAACTCAAAGAAAATATTCCTGAGCAGTTTGAATTACCTTTGCTCTGATGACTTGCATAATTTAACCAACCCAGTGCTTAATCTAATGGAGAATAAAACCACAGTGACTCTATCAGAAAGCCCAAGTTTTTGCCTCAGAAGCAGCCTGTTTGTCTCGTTTTCACACCCAAAGCTCTTTGTCTCCAAACCTCGGCTGTTCTCCCATCTGTGTCTGGTTCTGCATCTGCACAATCACCACAGGATGAAGATGCGGATTTCCAGGTGCTCTGTGTGTGTGTGTGTGTGTGACAGGGATGTCCCCATGTGCTGCACCTCGCAGCGCCATGCACACAGACCCTGGGAGATGCCCCGCTCCCTGCGCCCGGCCGTGGCTACGGGAGACGAGGGTAGATTTTGTCTGTGTAGGGTGAGGAAAGAAGCCCACAGGTTTGTGCATCGGATCTGTCAGACGTAAAACAGGAGGTGTCAAACTCGGCATTGCTTTCCTGAATCACGGCCTTATCCGTGAGCAAATAACATATGTCTAAACCTGCTGTCAACTGCAATGAGCTAAAGCAGAAACTCAGTGCCAACTGATGGTAGTTATATTTTTGGCCAGAATATATGACCATGAAACAGAGCAAATAAAGGCTTTGGTTTTATCCATACCTTTTTATTTATTTCTGTAGTCTGTAGTAAGGGACCATTGCTTTAAAATCCTTAGACATTTGGACATATTTTACAAGACAGTACAATTTCTGAATGTCACACATTGATCACAGTTTCATACTACTACATGCATATAAAGACACTGATTTTTTTTTTTAAATAATTTTTTTACGGAAACGACTGGAGAGGTCAATAAACTTCAACAAAGAATGACTAAATCAAAGGTACAAAAAAATGTAAGACTCTAAGTACACTAGTATATGGCTAATGTTGCAGTAATCACCCCAAAGTGCCAGGGTATAGAAACATTGCTTAAAAGGGGAGAAAACATCTGCTGACACATTGCCCCTTGGGTCGGTCCAATATAACCCAATGAAGAGATTGTGCAAGATGTGCAGGATCTGCTGGGCACTCAGGCAGTGGCAGGAAACACTGCCCTTTGCTACAGACACACTGAACAGGGTTCCCCATTGCTTCCCCATTGCACAGGTTAAAAAATAACTGAAGTGCAAGGCAATGGAGAAACCTGTCAAATTCTGCCCTTTCTCAAGCTGGGTCACAGTCGGATTCAATTTCTAGATACAAAAGCAATTTGATCTACACGTACCAGCAGAGCCACAGGCAACTCACATTTTCCCAGTTTTTATTTGTTGGTAAATATCACAATTTTTCTTTTAAAAGAAATCCCACAGCTTGCTTAGCCTTCACTGACTATGGATGCTCACTGCTGCCTGGGGCTCGTGGGCTGCTGTGCAGGTCCAGCAGCCGTCCTGTGCTTTTGGAGAAGGAAGACCCGAGGCTGTTCCCCGGCCCTGCGAAACGCGGAGGAGCCACCACGTGCAGCACAGTGACAGACCACTCCGGCATCCTTCCATGGGCATGGAGTCATTATTAAACAGCACTTGCAACAGTGCCTCATGAAATGTTTTCTCCCCATTCAGAAACTTCTTCACTGGCCTGATTAGAAAGCAGGATTCTGCTGCAGTAAGTTGGGGTATATATTTTTAATGCTAATCTCGTTGGGAAGCGAGTTTGGTTGGTAGCTGTGGCTGGCCTTTCTGATTGCAGTATCATGGCTTCAAAGTTCAAAGTAACGCGGAGATGCTGCTCCCCCCACCCTCCCCAAACACACTGGTGGGGAATGTTTCAACACAAAATCAATTTTCTGCACCCACCACCAAAAATCCATAAAGAATGGGGAAAAAATATGTTCTTCATCTTTGCCACAAGCCAACAAAACTGATCTAAACAAAATAAATCCCAGTGTTCGCATGAGCCATCGTGTGGCTAATGGTACTTAGAGGCAGCGAAACATAACAGGAAGAAGAGGCATAAAGGGCAGAGCTCCTAAACGAAACATGGAGAGTAGAGAAGAACTGATGAATCTTAAAATGGTCTTAAATGTAGATTACCAATAGGACCAGAGATTGTGACACAATCAAAAGTTTATGGTGGCTCATCTGCCAGTAGTGTCCTCCCAGTCCTGGGACCTCCCAGTCCCTGGACCATGGGCTGAGAGAGTTGAACCGTGTGGCTGAGCTTGTGGTCCAACTGTAGGGACAGTCATCTGTGAGTTTGGGACGCAGCTGGTGGCATGAAGCCTATGAAGAGTGAGCTGACATGGAGGGATACTCAGTCAAGTTTGGGATGACGTGTTTATCATCCTCTTGCCTGAAGGACTCCCTCCTTTCCCAGGCTTTCACTGACCTGTCTCTGTTGCCCATTCCCTCACCTCACTGGATACCCCATAGGTGCTGTGGACAGACACCTCCATCCCTGAGGTCATGAAGAGCTTTTAGTTTTCTGTTAGCTTTTAGAGATACAGGTCCAAATTCTTTACTGGGCTAAATGGGGCACAGCTCCATTGATCTCAATGGGCTTTTGCAGCAGCAAAGAATTTGGCATTTCATGCAAATTTGGCTCCTTGGCTTCCACAGGGCTCTAGTTTCGGTGAGTCTTTGTACTGAGCCCAGCCTGATTATTATTTTTTGAAGGTAGTGTCACTACAGTCTTGAAAAGACCCCTTTAAAAATGTCAAAGGTTAATCCTTGTTCAGTCCTACAGAATATCAATAGTATTATTTCTAGTTAAAAAGAAAAATGAAGCCTTCTCTTCTAAGCCTCTAGACTGAAAACTTCTTGTGCGATGAAGCCAGAATCAAGCAAAGCAAAATTCTGAGTAGTATTTACAGATATGAACACTTGTGGCACCCTACCATTGGTGTCAAAGGACACTTATTTGTGGCTTAGGTAACACCAGCAACAAAGGGGATACACACCCTGAATGCAGACTTTCAGTTTTCCTAAGGTTTCCTTTGTCTGGCCAAGACAAAGTTTCAGTGCAAGAGCCTAAATCTGATCAGCATGGGGCGCAAAAACCTGTGCTGGAAATTAAACATCCCTTTTTTGAAGGGTGGTTGGTATTTGGGTCGTTTCTGTCATGGTACGAGAGGGCTACCTGCAGGGCTGAGTTTGAGACAGGTCTGACGAGAAGCTTTCTATGGTTTTGTTGACTATGCTCAAACTAACTTACTGATATGGAAGGTGCCTTTTGAAGGGATTTATGTGATCCTTGATGATAGATATGGCAGGATATTTCATGAATTGCAAAAAAAAAAAAAAATAATCCCACCCATTTTTAATACCTTCATATGTAAATGGGTTTTGCTGATATATAACTGCATGCAAAACTGTGTCTGCTGGTCATTCTGCTCTTTCAGGTGGTATCTGGGCTTTCTGAAACACATGTTTTCCCACATTAAGTCTGTTCCAGATTTATTGGCTAGTGTAGAGGGCATAGAAGAAAATAACACAAGCAAACAAAAGGAAATGGAACCAAAATTTCATCTTTGGAAAAAACATGGTCACTGACCAGACTGCTGGGCGGATTCAGAATGAGAAGTTTGTGCAGAGCTACAGAGCTGGCCCGAAGCTCTTTGTCATGCTAAACTTCACAGGCCACGAGATAGCTTCAGGATGCACGTTTATCTCATGGACTTTTTATTCAATTTATGTGATGATACAGCTATAAAGGAGCAAGGAAGATCATTAAGTAAGTAGGTACATGGACGGCCTTTACCATAACCAAATCCAAATCTGGTCCCTTTATGAACATGTACATTTGGGTTTTTCTTTTTCCCATAATTTTTTCTCATTTCCTGATTTTGTCTGGGACTGAAGATAGAAATTTCAAAACCCAGTGGGAAATGAAAGTCTTGACTGTTCTCTCCTGACGGTGGGAGCTTTGCCTGAGCATCGTCAGGTCACAGCCTAAAAATANTTTTTTTAAATCTGAACAGAAAAATAGACTACTCTGGAATGCATGAAAGTCCCATGACTTTTCCATACATCAGATACTTATAAAGCCAACACAATGGCAAACAGGAGGTACAGAGGTAACTAGAACATCTGTACTTTATTCAAGAACTATTTAAAGCCATATTCTCCCCAAGTGGGTGATCCTAAAGCAACCTAAGGTAACACGTGTTCAGTCCGATTACCATAAGCAGAAGTGACTGACCAAACGTGGTGAAGTTGGAGCTAATTTGGGGTCGCCGGGGAAGCCCACCTCCCCATCTCGTTCCCGCCTGAGCTGCACAGGAGGGCATCAGGGACACACCGTCTCCATCGCTTGGCTACTTTATTCAGTAATTCTACCGTCCGCTTTAAAAATGAGGCGTCAAAACTATTGGAGACCATGTTATGTAGAGCTTACTGACAGAAAGAGAACTTGGCTTTAGAAACCTTGTCTTTGCGATGAGTTTTAAATACCCTTGTTATTTACTATAAACTGTACCAGTCATAATTCTGTCAAGACATAAATATACAATAGGTACAAATATTAACAATACATTACAATTTTACAGAAGAGAATACTGTTTTCCTTAGAAATGTGTATCTTATTAGCTGCAAGGGAAGAAAAGGCTACAGTTTATCACAGCCATAGTTGCCAAAGAAACCGACTGCCTCGGATGTGTTTCTGCGTGACTTGCACAGACAGATATTCCCCGGCACTTGACACACGGCATGTTCGGGAAGGGAATGTGCGTTCTGCGGGTTTTCTTTTCCTCTTTTTTNTGGTGTCAAAGGACACTTATTTGTGGCTTAGGTAACACCAGCAACAAAGGGGATACACACCCTGAATGCAGACTTTCAGTTTTCCTAAGGTTTCCTTTGTCTGGCCAAGACAAAGCTTCAGTGCAAGAGCCTAAATCTGATCAGCATGGGGCGCAAAAACCTGTGCTGGAAATTAAACATCCCTTTTTTGAAGGGTGGTTGGTATTTGGGTCGTTTCTGTCATGGTACGAGAGGGCTACCTGCAGGGCTGAGTTTGAGACAGGTCTGACGAGAAGCTTTCTATGGTTTTGTTGACTATGCTCAAACTAACTTACTGATATGGAAGGTGCCTTTTGAAGGGATTTATGTGATCCTTGATGATAGATATGGCAGGATATTTCATGAATTGCAAAAAAAAAAAAAAAATAATCCCACCCATTTTTAATACCTTCATATGTAAATGGGTTTTGCTGATATATAACTGCATGCAAAACTGTGTCTGCTGGTCATTCTGCTCTTTCAGGTGGTATCTGGGCTTTCTGAAACACATGTTTTCCCACATTAAGTCTGTTCCAGATTTATTGGCTAGTGTAGAGGGCATAGAAGAAAATAACACAAGCAAACAAAAGGAAATGGAACCAAAATTTCATCTTTGGAAAAAACATGGTCACTGACCAGACTGCTGGGCGGATTCAGAATGAGAAGTTTGTGCAGAGCTACAGAGCTGGCCCGAAGCTCTTTGTCATGCTAAACTTCACAGGCCACGAGATAGCTTCAGGATGCACGTTTATCTCATGGACTTTTTATTCAATTTATGTGATGATACAGCTATAAAGGAGCAAGGAAGATCATTAAGTAAGTAGGTACATGGACGGCCTTTACCATAACCAAATCCAAATCTGGTCCCTTTATGAACATGTACATTTGGGTTTTTCTTTTTCCCATAATTTTTTCTCATTTCCTGATTTTGTCTGGGACTGAAGATAGAAATTTCAAAACCCAGTGGGAAATGAAAGTCTTGACTGTTCTCTCCTGACGGTGGGAGCTTTGCCTGAGCATCATCAGGTCACAGCCTAAAAATACGAGCCTGAATTTTGATGCATATCCCAACTCCATCATAATTATTAGGACAGTCAGTTTCATATCCCGTCTCTTCTTTATGCTCTCAGCTTATTCAACGTAAATCTGGAAGAACACGGAAGTCCAGGCTGTGGCTAACACTGAAGCCAGTGGCATTCGCTGACTTACATTCTCATAACCGAGGCAGAGTCTGGCCCACTCTGTTTCTCAGAAGGAATATCCTAGTTTTCAGAGCCAGTCCCTGGTTATTTTTAAGTATCACAAACAGGAAAATACAAAAACACGACAACATTGGACAAACTCGGTGACCTTTTGCAGACGTACTTCCAGGAGTGATGTTGCAGGTGTTTTTCAGAACAAAAGAAAATAACAACAACAAAAAGGTTAGGGGATTAGCTGTGTAAATGAACACCAAGAAAACATCTAATATATTATTCTGTAATACAAAAAGAAGAAATCTGACTCAATTGCCCTATTATAAATTTGCTAAAAATACAGATATATATTTATATTTTTATATATATATAATTTTTTTTTTAAATCTGAACAGAAAAATAGACTACTCTGGAATGCATGAAAGTCCCATGACTTTTCCATACATCAGATACTTATAAAGCCAACACAATGGCAAACAGGAGGTACAGAGGTAACTAGAANTTCGGGAAGGGAATGTGCCTTCTGCGGGTTTTTTTTTCCTCTTTTTTTTTTTTTTTCCCCCTTCTTCTACCTTTATTGACTCTCAAACCTTTCAGACAAATGTGGATTTCACAGGAGACTGTTTTGCTTCATTTTTTTTTCCCCATAAGTGTGCTTAGGTGAAGTTTCTAAGAAAAGGCACTGAGAAATCTACTGCAATGTGACTGCTGTTTTCCTCTGTTCAAGGCTAAAACTCAAAGGGTATTTGCCTCCTGGTTAAGAAAACTGCACCCATTCCTTCCGCATATATATATATTTTATA